>JANVCC010000127.1:3222549-3247427 GCA_025345505.1 Todiramphus chloris collaris | reverse complement strand
AAAAAAAAAAAAAAACCAGAAAAAAATGAGAAAAAAAAGCGCCCAATCAAACAATTTTCATTGTTGAAAAATAAGTGATACAAAACAAAAACCTCCCCCCCTTAAAATTAGTATACATTAGCCCACCGTATGTTATTTTTCAGTTATAAGAACTGGTTTAGGTTTCTGCCATGCACTATTTTAATCTCTTGGGTCAATAAACCTTGGTAGTAACATTAGCCAAAAATATCAGCATGTTGTTTATCATTATATGACAGGAAACAGCTGGCATCTTATTTTCATCTTATTATGATGCAATTATTAGTGAGCACGGTTGAAAGTAACGCGTTTTGTCTTGGCAAGCAAACAAATTGCAGTTGTAGCCCAAAGAACGGTTTTCACTGGAAAAAAAAAAAAGTGTGTGTCTTTGCTCTGAAAGCAAGTAACAAATCAGCCCCAAGCAATGCTTCAGCTACCAGGGCTTCTTTCTCATTTCTTTCTCCATTTTCAGCCACCCCAGTAATATATATCCATACGGTAAAGAGCAGCACGTATTTCTTCCTGACTTTGCAAGGAATACCTCTGTCAAAAGGCAGCAGTCCCCTCGCTGCTTTGCTGAGTTAAAAGCCAACATTAATAGCACTCTGAAAGCCTGTGCTTAGAGGACATTGTAGATAGAACTTTTAAAACCAGTGGCCTGGTCAAAAGAAGGTGGCTGCACAATTCCAACGTGATTATTTCACTCCCAGGACTGTACTGGAAGTTTTGTTGCATTGGTTTAGAATGAAACTTTCTTATTCCTCTAGGAAAAAATGGTACTAAGGGGCTCTTGCTGTGTGCCTGGCACTTGGGGAAGGTGCTGAGAGCTCTAGATGCTCTGTAGGCATGGGAGTTCCTGTTGGGACACAGAGATGGTTGGGTCCCTGCTTGGGTCCCCCCCAGCATTGGCAAGGGGATCATCCAGATCCTCTTCCTCACGAAACTGAGCTTTGTTATGCAAAATTCAGGAAAGAAAAGCGTTTTGCTGGTCTAGCTGCTTGCTTCTGCTCCAGTCTCCCCAAGAACAAACGTAACACGTTGAATTAACTGAAATATATGTTTCTGGTCTATCAAGGTCCCCACCCAATTGAGCTGTTGGCTCAGAAAATATTTATCCTGGCAAAGCACCTACGCGTAACTTTGTACTCCTTGGTAGAAATAGTAGCGTAAATTTATCGAGGTAACTTTCAAAAACATAAATTTTGATCGCTGGCTTCTATACAAGCAGAGTTCAAACAAGCTTTCCTGTCTCACCATTTTTTATTTTTATGTTCTGTTATTATTATTTAGATTTGCACAGTGGCATCACTTCCTTGCAGTTCCAGAGGAAAGCCTCTAATTGCCGATTTGCGTAGAGATTTGGAGATTTCTTCTGCGTGTTGGAATGACTCATAGACAGGATGTTCCTCAAGTTTCATCAGATTGTTTTACTCCTTTTGTATTGATAATTGTATTATGCATAATGCATCTTTTGGCAGGAGCTGGTTTTTTTTCCGTAAGGTGGTAGCTGGCACATCCCGCAGTGAACTTTGTGCTGGGTTCTCACGTGTGGGAGCGTGTGCGCTCCTCTCAAGCTGGGACCTGGAGGTTGTAACTCGTGGCTTCTTCAAGCTAAAGACTGAGGTTTTGATTTGTGGTTGCAATGGTTAGCTTTGAGCAATTTGGGAACTAAAACAAAATTAGCACGAAAGGGCAGTGGTGTGGGGAAAAAAAAAAAAGATTCAATTTGAAAATTGAAAGATATTTTATGAGTTAATCTGATATTGAATCCCTTTTATCCTTTATTTACATATTCAGCTGCTAATCCAGAAAAACACCTAAGTACTTGCTTAATTTGAATTAAGCGGTTAATCCTATTGGAAGTTAAGTACAGATGTGAGGCTCTGATTCAGCCAAGAAATAAAATGACTCGGCAGTCCTGTGTGACTTCGAGGGACAGAGCTGAACCAGACCCTGCTTTCCTGGGTCAAGATACAGCAAATACAGCCACCCTGGAGAGATACAAAACAATCTTTCCAGAGGATCTGTCTTCATCTAACACTGCTTTGTACCTCTACTGTTTACTCAGCATCTGGTGAATAAGTTTATGGACTAAAATGTCCTCCTCTAGGTGTAACCATTCTGGTGTGATCTGGTAACATGTCTAAGATGCTCACACGTTTCTGTCGAAAGTCCTGTAGACTCAGTGAAGTTGAGGAAGACAAAGTGCAATGAAAAGTAGTTGCAGGATGAATAAAAAAAAAAAAAGAAGTCCTTAAAAAGCACCTAGAAGCTGAGAAATTCTGTTAAAAAACCCCCTTGGGAAACAGTAATTCACCTTGTCTAAGGGAGTAAGGGAGAAATCACTCTACTGGCCTGGTTCAGGTCCCACCAGAGACAAAAAGAAAACATCTGACTATCGATTTGCAAAGTGTATGTCCATGTAAATGTGCTGTTGAGATAGATCTAGGAATGATTGTCTCTTCTTCAGACCACATCCCAGCAGATGCCTTCCTGTTTCTTTTTCATTATTTTTTTCCCCCTTCCCATATATTCTTGATTCTCATGGGGTTTTTTTTCCATTCTTCCCCTTTTTTACCTCTTTTGCTCTTTACAGGTTGTTGCTGATCCTTCTTGTTTCTGTTTCCCTTTTCCCTTGACGTCACGATTCTGTGTTTACTTGTACTCCAATTTGGGCAAAAGAAGCAAAAAAGTTACTCTCTGGCTTCCAAGAGTAGCCATCTATATATAAATTTCTTTTTGTTCTGTTACAGATAACCCTTATACGACAAGAATATGAAACCACACTCAAAGGTCTGATGCCAGCATCTTTGAGACAGGAACTTGAAAACACCATTATATCTTTAAAATCTCAGGTAAATTCTTATTATTCGTCTTTTGGACTGGATAAAAACCATCTCTTGTAGACAAGAAATGACAACTGTCTAAAATTTGGCCAAAAATACTGAAGAAGTCTCAAAACCAAATTATGACAGCACTCACACACTTCTCAGTTGTCTTTCACAAGGCTTTTGTCCTCCAGCTTCCTCACCTGGAGAATTAGCACACTGTATCTTTCCATCCCAGATCTTGCTTCAGTTGGCAGTTGAAGGCAGAAATGATGCTGTGTTCACTATTAGGGTGGAGTTTTTTTTCCTTAACCTATCAAATATGGTGCACAGTTTTCTCTTTAGGATGCATAAGGGTTACTCTGTAGCAGTTTTTTGCTATGCAGGAGACCCTTCCCCTGGCAAAATGCACCTTTAATAGAAGTAGGAAATTTTCATAGGGCAAACTTTCGTATTCCTATGTGCTCACAGGGACACATCTTCAACCCTGAGGTGCTAAATGCTCTGCTTCCATATCAAGGGATACCTGATGGAAGTGATGCTCTTTCTCACTTAAGCAGTTGTGGGGAATAAAGAGTTACTGGGGAAATCTATTTCCAGTTGATAGTAAAAAACTATTTTTAAAGTGCAGTTGACTGTTAGCACCGTCTGGTAGGAAGCATTACTCTGGGGCTAATATAAGAATACCACACCTTTTAACGAGTTAAAAAAAAAAAAAAGTCAAATCTGATATCCACCTGCAGGGCTTCTGTAAGCAGCAGCAGCATTTCAAAAGAGTAAAAGTAACAACACACATGAAAACCTGGGTGCTGTCCCAGAAATACATAGCTGCTGGCTGTATCTCCAGCGGTACGCTGTCGTCGCAGACCACTCAGTAAGCCAGGCTCTTTCTGAAGCACAGGTGTCCTGGGCTTTGAAAATTGTTGAAATTCCTGTTTGAAAACATCAGACAAGAAGGGCAGTGGAATCTCTGCACCTGTCAGGATTATTTATTGTTGGAGGAGAATGAAGAGGATAGGCTGGGTGAAAGTACCGAGCAGTGATAAAAATAAACTGAGTCAAAAAAAAAACCAAAACAAGAAAATACTTGAAGCTTGGACAAAGTTTTCTAAAAACATAACTAAATATAAAGTATGCTGCCCAATTGTCTGCTCTTGGTGAGTCGTCCAAAAGTGGCTATGGTGTGTCAATGAACATTGAGTTTTGTACACTTGCAGAACAGACGAGTACCTTCATCGCAAGAGCAAAAGCACAGGCATCAGATGGGAGTTGAGAGGAGAACTGGAGCTCCCAAACCCTCCCATAACCCATATGGTACCACCAGCTGAGTTTAAAAACTGGTTTGCCTCTGTTCCTAGAAGAGTTGATACTGTGCAGCTGGAGCAGGGCCAGGGAAGCCATGCTGACAATCTTCTCTTGAGTAGTAATTCTAGTACGCAGCTGAAGAGTTACTGCATTTTATTTAGGCAGGATAGACCAGAAAACAAACACCTTTTCTGCAATGAGTGCAAATTTCCTGAGTAGAATTTTGTACACCGTGTTCACGTGAGGTGTATTTTACAGGTAAATATTCTGCAGAAAAGACTCTCTCTCCAGGAAGAGCTGAATGCCCACCACGCCAGAAGGTACGTGGTTATCTCTGATCGATTTGTACCATTTCACACCCGTAGAGCCCAGTTACTGGAGTTTTAGGGCTTAATTAAAACACTCAAATAGGGTTGCAGTTTTAAAAGGTCCTTATTTTCAGTAAACAGGCGTCTGAGAATTTTCCCAGTGCTTAGTCAGGACTATTAGAGCAAGATTAGAGAACTTGCAGGTGCATTGCAAGTCTGGGCTTTGCCTCGCCGTTCATGATGAGACAGTGGCTCGGTGCACAGCTGCAGCTCTGCGGTGATGCCACCTCCTTTTAAGATAGAAAACAATGATGCAATGCATAATATTACAGATCACATCTTCAAAGTACCGGATCTTCATGAGCCTGAGCTTCTCTTCAGACGTTTACACCCTCCAATATAAATTATGGCAAGTGCTGCAGCAATAAAAAGCTTTGCTGTGCCTTTAGAGTAAGTGATTCACATGGAGAGGTGAGTAAAAGGGAACTTCCTAGGAAAGCCACTCCATCTTTTTTTATATTTATAGACTTTGTTGGTACTTTCTCCTTTCACGTGAGGGTTTCTGCAAATAAGAACGCGTGCTTGTAGAAATAGTCTAAAAAATTTGTGAGATGTTTAAACATCTGCAAAAATGTTAGCGGTGTGAAAGTTGTCTGAAAATATTAATCCTAAGCTATTTGTTAGTGAGAATTACCTAAAGCTAATTGGGAAGTGGGAATGGTGTAGATTCTCAGTGGTATGTGGAGCGTAGGTAAGTTTGTTAGATAAGTCTAAAGCTGTGGTGCAGTCTCTAGGCTCTCTCCAATAGCAGCAGTAGTGTTACCAAGGGATGTATCTTGTCTCAAGCTTCTTCTGAATTAGTGTCTTCCCTAATTAGGAAAATAGATGTTTAAAAAGATGAATAATCACATACCATTAGATCAGGCCAGGCCACAAATGACTGAAGCACTGGACACGGAAAGAGCCCCGGCCATGTCTTGATGGGGAGGAAGGGCAGGGACGGAGCCAGCGTGACACAGAGCAGCTCCTCTCCTCTGCCACAATGTTGGCTGGTGGACTTGCAGAAATTTTTATTCTTCTTCTGTTCAGGGACATTTTATTTTTCCTGACCAGATCTTTTTTTCCAAGACACTGGATTTTTGTGTTCGCATTGACCTGACCCTCGTTCACTGACATGCTGCTTTTTGGTGCTTTAACACACAGATGTGCCCACAGCTGCAGATGGGATGTCACTCCTGGGTGGCACACTCCCTTGTGTGCTCCTTGTGTGCCAGACCCACAGCCAGCCCCAGCTTCAGCCTGTTGGGTTTTTGTAGTGAGAAGAAGGTAGAACTAACAAGAATCTCTTCATTTTCAGGTAGCTGCCGGAGCTGTTGGATTTCTTCAGTTGCCAAACGGACTGCTTTGAATAGGTTTGAAGATTTGGCTCTTGTAAATTAAAATGCAAAGTTTGGTGGCTGTTTTGTTAGCACATAAAATGTAATGGAGTTCATAAAAACACATCTATTGCTCATGTCAGCATGTTTTCAGTTGTATCTTCCTCCCATTCTTTTTTTTAATCATTATCTTATTACAGACTTATGCTTTTGATATATGGTGTGCTTGACTCCATGCTGAGCTTGCTTACCAAGTGAGTTTCTTCTACTAATATTTTTGTTATTAATTCCCAGTACCTTTCTTTTCAATTTTATACATGAAGAAAATCCCATTTTCTATTGTTGACGTCCGAGATACTTTAACATATTTTGACATTGCTTCATGTCCATCTGTTTACATAATATTAAAATATTATTATTTTGTACTATTTGGTTTTGACATTATTGTCCTGCTTGGGCATCTCACTCACCTAAACATGAGATATGAGAGTTTTGTATGGCTTTGTCAGCTGGGAAAATATTGTTGTGCAGTGTTTCAAGGAAAAAAAAAAAGTCAATGAAAACACCATGATGACAAAGGAAGCCACCGTTGCCAGTTCCTTCTGTCGTTGGGGTTACTTACCCCGATCACGGGAGAGTCCTTTGTCACTGATTGATAACACAGTTACGGGGCGTTACGGAAATAGAGTTGTAACTGATATGGCCTTGATTCTGCGTGGGCATGCGCAGGCTGTCTGGGGTGAGCCCAGTAAATCTGAGCAGATTCCCAAGAGTTTGTAGGGATGAGGTTTGGGCAGTGATGGAAAGCCGAAGGACCTGGGCAGGGAGTCATCCTTGAGTCTGGCTCTGCCTCCCAGGCATAGGAAGGTTTCCTTATCTCTTGGCCATCCGTGAGGCAGTGTACATTGGGACATCTGTAATCTGTGGATTCAGATACACCAAATACAAGAATAGCCTTTGTTTTTTTCCTAGGCACCATCCTGCCTCCTGTGTTCGTATCAAGGTGCAGTTACTGGTGTGAGTGGTTGAGAGGAGCCAGAAATTGCTGTCTTCCAAGTCCAGCTGTGGCACTGGCAGGGACAGTGAGACCCTCAGTATCACCACTGACCGAAGACAGCCACGTCTCCTCTCTCACCCCAGTGGCACCAGTGCTTAATGTGCCATGGTCCAGGCAGAACCGGGAAGGTTGAGCGCTTGAGTGCCCGCGGCTGGCCATGGCTGTCCCGCCGAGCCCCAGCTCGCCAGCTGCGCTCTTATCTCCTCCTGGCATGGAGATCAATGAGGAGAGGCTTTGGCAGGCTGGGCTCCATCCACCCCCCACCTCCTGGCAGCGCTGGCGGGGAGCTCCTTGCCAAACACAGGCTCCAACTTTGCTGGGTGCTTTGCTAATTGTCAGCCTGCTCTGGGCCTGGGCAGGTTTTCCACCTTCCTTGAGTCAACAAGTGATTCTTCTAATTATAGATAAGGAGTTGTCATGGTTCTGATAAGGGAGGAGGTGCTGCTGCGGCAGGTGCCGCAAAGCCTCGCCTGGGGCAGCGAGGAGTTTTAGTAGGAGGGATTTGTTAGGATGCATTTAGTTAATTGTGGGCAGTAAAATGAAAGGTACTTAACTCGGAGAGGGTGCACGCTGGTGATGCTGGGGCTCTTCAGAAGTCACGGAGCGGCGGGCTGAGCGCGCTGGGCTTCCCCCCGCTGGCTACGGCCCCGTGTCTGAGTGGCAGACTTTGGGATGGTGGAATCTCTCTCCTCACGTGTGAAGGAAACGAGGTGTTTGTGATGCTGCTGCTCCGCGTGCGGGTTTGCCTGACATCTGGGTGGTTCTAGTGCTTTTGAAAGCGGTGAGGGGGGTACATCCATAAAGAAACACGTGGACCCTCCTCTAGCGAGTTGAATTCAGGCCCGAGTTTCCTTTTTTTCTTTGATGGAATTGGGTTGCTGATGTCATTGATGATCAAACAGCAGTTTGAGGAAAGTAGATCTTGGTCAATCAGGGAGTTTTAAAACTCTGCGAACCTCCAACATCAAATACGGCGTGAGGACCATTTCGAAGGTGCTTATAGACCTGATAAGAAATTAAATTGAAAGTTGGTTGGAGTTCTCGTTGTTAATGTTTCTTTGATCATTTTTTGTAACATCTAGAAGTCCAAACTGCAGGATTATAAAAGTTTTCATACATATTACTTGCTCTCTACCTCTCTTTTCAGCCTCTAGGTAAGGAATTGACAGCTGCCAGTAGTTGGATTCTTTGCTGGTGAAACAAGCTCTGGTGAAACCAGATTGAGCATGGTTAGAGCTTTATCCTGTAGTTTTTAATGATTTCATTTTACTGATTTTGCTCTGTGAGAGAAGATTGTTTCACTTCATATAAAACCCCACAAGAAAAAGGCATCATAACATTTTTCACCAGTACCAAGGGAAGTGACCCTGATCAAGGTGACACTTTATTTCAGTGCCACTCACAGTTCTTGTGTTACAAGTAACCAATATGCTCATTTCTGGTGCAGCTGGAAGAAAAGGGATACAACCTCCCTCCTTCTCCCAGCCCTCAACAGTGCTCTAATTGTCCTGCTGACAGCAGATACTCCTGTTACTTGCCCAAATCTCTACCGACCGTGGTTTCAAACTGAGAAATGATTTTGCTGCACAGAAAAAAAAAAAGATTTTATTGTGACTAAAAGAAAATATTTGCAATCACTAGAATATCTTACGCTGCTTTATTGAATTTTCATGCACAGCTTTGATTCTAACGACGAGCGGTCTTGATAGGGAGTATATATGTGGGATCTGATTTTATTTTATTTTTTTTTCAATTATCTTAATGCACTCCAAGTCCTTCCCAAATCACAAAATGTACTGGAGGCACCACACTACTAAATTATACTTGGTCTCGTTCCGAGGGTACAAAGGAAAAGTAAAGCGTCAGATATTGTATGAAAAAGTTTCAGAACACAAGGTCGTTTTAATTCAGACTTTTTTTTTTTTGCTTTTTTTTTTTTTTTCCAAGGAACTATCTTTCTAAGCTTTGATATTTTGTTCAGAAAGGTCATTTCTTTTAAGCCTTTGTCATTAAAGACGACTCGTTCTTTAAAGCGCGCTATCAAAGAGTGCAGAAATTGCAAGTTACTGAAACTAAAATGCATGATCAATTTTAAGTCTGCCAACTAAAGCCCACTTAAAATTAGATGTGCTCTGGTACTGGTGGCTTCTTTGATAAAGCCAGTGGGAGATACGCAGTTGGTCAATTCAAACAAAAAAAAAAAAAAGATAATTAAATAAAACTTTTCCTCCCTAAATTAGAAATCATTTTTCTGTGAAGAAGCATTGAAAGAACTGAATGAGGATCCGATCTTGCAAAAACGTGTGTTGTGTGAGAGAAAGAGAGCAAGTCTGCTGCATTTGGGAGCCCACTTTTACATAACAGTTGTGAAGCTCTCGCTGATGTTATCTGACATTTGTGTTGATGTAAAGTAGTCAAGCCCCTGGACAAAATATTTCTTTACCTTTTTCTACCACTAAATGATCTCTCCTTCACAGACAAACATGGTACCAGCAAAGAGTGAAGACCTTGTGTCATGCCCTTGGTTTGCAGTCCCTGGTCCTGATCTCTGCTGATGCAGCCTTTATCCCATCAACACGGGTCAAGTGACGTGCTTGCTTCAGGGTGTCCTTGGGAGAACAGACCTCTTCTTTCCTGATGGTTCTCCAAATGCTGTTGCTAGCAATGGTAAACTTTAATTTTCCCTTTAGCCCAGATGTGTCCAATATTCAAGGTAGTATTTTTGGAAGAGCCTTGGGAAGCTGAGCACGCAGCTTGACTGCACACAAGGAGGATTTAGAGTGGCGACCTCCTTTGAGCAGCTCTCTAAACCGATTTCATCTGCAGAGCTGGGTCCCAACAGCCTGTTTTGTTTCACAGGCTCCATAAACATATAGCTTAGCGGAACTGGAGATGTGCTTTGTATAGGTCAGCACATGTACCAGACTGAGTCTCAGTACTTAAGGACTGAAAACAAGGAAATGTGTGTTTGTAGAATGAGCAGACTGAAGGAATACCATTATGTCAGCTGGGCTGTTAAGTTATAACACAATACTTCCAACTTCATATCGTCAATTCACCAGATTTATACTTCAGGAATCTTGTTCAGGCAGGATTTCCCTGTCATTTCAAAAGAACGTTGTGGGTCCTCATTCTGTGTTTGTCTTATTCAAGCCAAACTAATGCTGAAGTTAACTTTGGACCAGTTTTACCCAAAGAAAGGCTTTGGGAAATTTATTAGAATTCTAGACCAAGGATCAATAAGAAATCTGTCAGTCAAAGTGACCCAGAGCTGAAATCGAAGTCTCTATGTTACCACCCTTGTCTCTTCTCTGAGGATCAATGCAATAGTGCTGAGAACTCCTGAGGGTGCAAGTGAGATTTAGGTGACAATCTATATCTCCCAAGAAGTAGCACCTACCCTATAACACTGATGCAGTTGTTGAGCAGCTGGTTTCCTTCTTGCTGAACTTGACCATTGGCCGTAGCGCAGCCCTTTAACATGGCACTGAAGATGCATCTGGGAACTCTAGGGAGGTTGTCTGCAGTGGCCTGTGGATTCACGGTTGACCACTCTTCCAAAGCAAGCATTTTTAGAAAGGGATGCCTCAGAAATGGCATTTTCCCTTTAAATCCCAAGCCCACCTAAATCTCAGTATGTTTTTACGCAGTCAGGCCCTCACTCTGCATCTAAGGGTGGTGGAAAAACAGACCTAAGAAGGCTAATGACTCCATATGGATTCCATGAACAGTCAGAGCCTGGATGTTTGTAAGGCTGTGTTTAATTGTGCTCGGGAATGATGTTACGTCTTCTGAGACTTATCGACACTTGCTTGTCATCTCCTTGCTTGCTCATCATTGTTGGATGAGGTCATTGGCTGACTAATTTCAGTATAGATTTGAATCTATAATGAAAACTCTGAATGAAAACTCTGATTTTAATCAGTTTTTCCTCCATTCTCCCTCATCTTGCCTGGGCTGTAGGAGATGAAATGTCACTTGTCCCCGATTCCCACGGGAGGAGAGCGCAGCGGGGCTGTGAAGGGATGTGGAACTGGCACTGGGAGACAGGAGCTGCTCCCAGCTGGGCTGCACACCATGGCCATGCCAGGGTATGCTGTGTAGCCCACAGACAGAAGGTGCTCACGGCCTCTCCTCTGAAGAGGTGCTGAACTCATCTTTGTAAAGCTGGGTTGGATGAAATCTTGAAGTGCTAACTCAGCTGCGTATGTCGTTGATGCTCACAGACCATAAAGGATATCTTGAATGCTTTATTTAGCGTCTCCATTTGGCCTCACCAGCAGCCTGAGAACACCTGCAGCCCATGAAGCCCGTGTTTTTCCTTTCCCCAGTGAGCTGCACTTCCAGGAAGTGCAAGATGCACCATGGCACTGGCAGCGAACACTGGTGGCACTTGAAGTGCCAGCGAGACCTCCACCAAAACTACCTGGCCTGTGGCTCATGCTGCCTGAACCAGTTCAGAGTCCTGTTCCTCCCAGCAATAAATCAGTATTTGCAGCTGGAGAAGTTTGCAGGCAGAGGAGGAAAAGATGCTTCCCCTGTTCCTTTTGCCCATTTGCTTCCTTCGAGAGAAATTCAGAGCTCAAAAGCAGAGCAGAACAGCAGCTGGGTCCGGGTGAAGATGCTTTGGCAAAATGGAGTGAGGAAACTTGAGTTGTATTTCTTCAGTCCTCCACTTAACCCAGATTTTTAGCCTACTTATGTAAGATGTGTGTTGGTCAGGGTGCCAGCCTTGGACTTAGGGAAACTGGGCGCAGTTTGCCGTCCTGCCACAGATCTGGTAACGCTGGGTGTAACACAAAGCTCCTCGGGCATTCGGATATTCAGAAACATATTGTTTTCATAAATTCCAGGCTAGCACTGTATGAAATTTAAATACCTCTCCAAAGTCTGTAGCTGAGTATTCCAGCACAATGCCCACGTTAGGATGCTCTGAGCACCAGAGAGGGGGAGTCTCTCAAGCACTTGTTTATGGACCCCACGGGGTATTTACGATGCTAAGAACCTTCTTAGCAGATGATTTAGGTACTGGGCAACCAGTGCAGGTCTGGAGCAGAGCAGAGCAGACAGCCAACAACTGCATTTACCAGTTATTACTGGTCCTAATAGAGATGAATATTACAGCTGAAATTGTCAGTGACCTGTGCTGAGGAGCTCATGTCTTGTTAGTCTTGCCCTGTTTATCGAGCAGCACGATTTCTACAAGTCCTAAAATTAGGTTGTGTGAATTTATCCACACTCCATTCGTGCTTGAAAAGCGAGTGGAAATAACACAAAATCGAGTGCTTTACACTTGAAATAATTGGAGAAAGATCTTCCATTTTATTAGATGTTAGATTAGTAAGGGCAACGTGCTCTGACCGAGCAGCATCCTTCACCAGGTCCTGGAAGTAAATCAGGAGGGAAGAAAACCTGCCAACCATTAGGAGACACAAAATCCTAATGGTTTAGTGGGAAGCTGAAGTTGGCAAAATATATAATGAACAGCCCCACCCAGGCTTCAGTGTAACGAGGTGATAAAACCCTCAGTAACAGGGATTCAGCTCCCAGAATGAGACACTGGGTCCTCCTTTCTTTAAAGGCTGTTTAAAAAGTGATGGAGACCCTGTGAGAGGGAAGGGAGCCTGGCTCTGCTGCCAGAAGTCTTCGGAACTCACCCCCTCCCCGCAAAACAATATTCTGTAATAATTTCATCATTGATCGTAGCAAAACACTTGGAGAAACCAAGTGAATCAACATTTTTTTTTCAAAGTAATCCAGGATTGATCACACAGAAAAGGAATGCAAAGGTGTTTTGTAGCTGAAGTGACAGAGAAGCTGCAAAGCAGGCAGGGTAGAGGTGACAGATGGAGATAGCCATGGTCCTACCACCTGCTTTGCCCCTTTGTGAAGGATACATAGGTGGTTTTGAGTAACACACCAAGCAAGTCTCTGCTTTCTCCCCGAGCTCATAATAGAGACCCAATTTTGCCGTGGTATTTGCTATCCTTGTGGTTAAACCTTTCCTGCATTTACAGCTATGAAGCTGGGCCTAATCCAAACCCTTTAAACTCAAAGAAACTTTCAAGGGACTTGCAGCTGGCTCTAAACCAAGCCCTGTAGGTTGACTCCAGAGGACCACCTATGTTACTGACATCTCCCACGGAGGGTACAGCAAGCAGAGCAGTTCCTCCTGCTCCACTCGGGAAATCCTGGGAGCTGCAGGATCCAGCTGGTGTGGGTTTGGAGACTTGGAGTTGCTCTCTTGGCTTCTCCTCTGTTGGCGCACAAGCATTGAACGGTTTTATAAGATGTGACTGCCACGTATATAAGGTGGATATGTCCTTCTGCTGGACATGGTCTTCTGCTGGAGGCAGACACAGAAATGCACGTACCCGTTTTGCTGCCCTGGGCACTGCTGGAAGGACACTTGTTTGTGGCTGCAACTAAACAAGTGCAAAGCAATAAGAACATAAAACAGTGAACAGTGGGCCCTCTGGGCTGTCATCTGCACATCTGTCCGGTTGGTCCAGCTCCTGGAGCTTGTATCACACAACTGATCCAAGCTCACCTTCCTGTTGCTGGAGCATTTGTTGTAGAGAAAAGGGGATTTGAACCTCCCACGGGCACCAAGACGGGGCATGTGGGGCTTCATACGTTGTATTGCCTGGAACTCGCTCCTCAGTAAGGAGCAGTGGGACTCGGGTCTTCCCAACTAGAGCCAACTTCAATCTCCTGAAAGTTTACGGGGTTTGGATGAGGTCCAGCTCCCTTGCTATAAAGGCAGGAGAAGTTTAAACAAGAGGGCAGCAAACACATGGATCAGAGCAGCCAACCAGAGGAGCATCTGCTGCCAACTCCATCCCCACAATTCAAGGTTTGCTCCCAATGCAGATGGTGGGCCCGTGATGCTTCAGTGCCTTTTTTTTTTTTTTTTTTACAGACTTTTGACATGGTTCCTCCTGCCAGCTCTGTGGGTGCCATAAACCCTTAAGCTGCTATGCTACAGCTTGAAACAAATACTGGCCAGAGTGAAAAAGCAACCAGGCACCTGGAGACCAGCTCCCATTACAGCAACGGGGTCCAGCTGCCACCCCGCACCCTGCCCCAACAACAGCAGGGCTGGAGCACTTGCAGATGATGGACTAAAAGTAGCAGGACAAACCAACTGGTTCCCAGTGGGGCACTTCCTACCTGAACCTTTGGCCCTGATTCAATAAAGCACATGTGCAAACACTTAACCTTAAGCCTTCACTTAAGCCCAGGCCCATCCCCATGCTTGGATGTGTTGATGAACAGGGACCTTCTGAGGGCATCAAACCTCCAGCTGGGTTTGATGGTTAGGCAGGTTATACCTGAGCTGGTTTATGCTCCTAGATGTCTCCCCTGAGCTGGGCCAGTCTTGCTCTAAACAGTATTGTACATGTAAAATCATTTAGGTTGGAAAAGACATTTCAGATCATTGAGTCTGAATGTATTTCTACCTTCTTCCTGACTGAGAAATCCTTCAGCACCCCATAAGCTGCATGTACAGCCCCCTGCATCAATCAGCAGCTCCAGGAGACTGTAGAAAGGCTCATGCAAGCACCTTGTCTGCACAGAAGCAGCTGAAGATCTCACCCCACAGTAAGCTGCTGGGGTTTTGTACTGGTAGAAGCGGCTTTCCATGTGGGGTGGGTTTGTGTTCCAGTACTACGTTGTGATATGTTGGTGGAATGAAGTTATTTAACTTTTCTGATGGATCTAGTAAGGGCTGTGGACAATTTCCTTTCACATATTCCTGGTAGGGTTGATCCTTTCTCTCCAGCCAATACCAAACCATATTTTAGGGTAGATGCTAAAGCTTTGTTCTCAGGAGCCAGCCCACCCCATTCTGACAAGCAGTACTAAGTCAGCCTGCGGTGCTGAGCCTTGTGCAGGATCTGTCCCTCTCATGACTTGGCATGATGCCACCTCGACAGATGGGCCAGAGCATCCAGAGATGCGGGTGAGCACCGGGGGCTGGACCGCCCCGGGTCTTTCCGCGGGGAATTCCCCAGCTGGGAGCATGGGTGAGCCCTCCCCAATTCATCTCCCTGCCTCTCTTTTGTCTTTGCAGAGGAGAGGAGGGTGCTGCTGGGGTTGAGCCTCCTCAATGTCCACAGATGGGTTGTTTTTTTTTAATTAGGGCTGCTGTTGTATTAAACTATAGGGTGGAAAGTGCTTGGTGGTGGAGGGGCTGATGGTCCTTCACCTCCAGGTGCTGTTGTTATGGAAGATGTTGTTGGCCAGGTGGTCACTCTAAGGGACATCGTCGTTGTAAGGAAGAGGGTGAGAAATGCCAAGCTTAACCTGAAATAATATTTTTAAATTCACATGACTACTAAAAGCTTTCTAATGGACATGTCCTGATCTCTCCAGGTCTACAGATCTTTGTTCCTCTGTTTTTCACGTGGCAGCTGCTTCCAAGTTCACATACGTGTACACATATGAGCTGTGATATAACTGCATGGGTGCTTACAAACTTGGTTTTAGTGAACTAAAGACCAAAAGGGACTCGGGTGTCAGCTACACCATTCCTGAACTTGCCTGACTCAGTTTTCTGCTTCAAATCCAGTAGGTCTGGCTGAAATGGAACATCTATTAGAAAAAGAGCTACCACCCAAACATCGAAATCCTCTTCTGCGTTCTTGCTGGCTGTGATCCGAGTGTGATCAGATCCCCTCTGGTCTTTTTAAGCAGAACAGAGAAAGTCCCTCTCTATCTCACAACAGGTTGTAATTTCCTACTTCAGTCATTAGCATGGGATTATTTTTTTTCTCTAAAATATCATGAAAAATAATACCAAGTTCATTCACTAGACATTATTAAATAGACTGGCATTGTTACATGCATTTTGAAAAAAAAAATCTATTTATTCAACATTGGTCTTTTATCCAATTTGGAATTAAACTCGGGTTTTAGGTCAATAATAATGTGGAACATCCCACGTGTCTTTAGAGCTGCCTTCTGTGGCCCTCCGGATCTTCTCCTCTGAGCAAGACATTCTACTGAGCATGGCAGTGGCCTGCCAAGCTGCTACACCAGCTTCTGAAAAGTCCTAGGCAGCTTTGCCATGTTTTGCTGCAAGTTCTATAATATATTCTTATTTTATCTTATATTCTTAGGTTTCATCTCCATTTTAGTAGCTTCTCTGGCTCTTTCTCAGATATGCTCTTGACTTTTCCCCCCTTCATTCATCATTTTGATCTAACAGGGGACAAGTATCATGCAAATAGTCTTTGATAGCTACATTTCCTTAAAAATAACTGTCCTTTGAACCGTCTTCAGTTCTTCTAGTTAAAGGTTTTGCCGTGTCCTTTGGCTCGATTTCCAATTTCTCCTCTGAATTTGGTGTCTGTCTGATTACTTTCTCTGGCTCGATTTGCAATTTCTCCTTTGAATTTGGTGTCTATTTAATTACTTTCTCTTTCCAATCTGTGGTTATAATTTTTTAGTTAACTTTTGCTGCTTTCACTCCTTTGACTCACCTGCGATGCAGTTCCATCATCATAAAAACAATTCCGTATTAGACACAGGTTTGGTCTTGCTGAAAACATTTTCAGACCTTGCAGTCTGAAATTTTTTGAGGAGAGTTTCTTCCTAAGTTGACTCTTCTTCTGGTTGTTTCCAAGCTGGTGAAAAACAACTCTGTAAAACACAATCTGGTGCAAGTGCAGCCTCCGAGCTACACCACGCGGGCAGGACAGGCGAGACTCAGGAGAACAGCAGAGAACGTACAGTGGAGGAAACATCTCGCTCGCTTGCCTGTGGCATGGTGGCTACTTCCAGTGCTTGGGTGAAGGTTGTGGTTAGAGCCTGGCTGCCATCACCCTCCCTGGAGTCCTGGGAGCCCCTGGAGGCTCCTTGCAGATGTTGGTACCCCCGAGGTCACAGCCTTTGCCCTTGTGCGCAGCCAACTTTGTAAGGAGGAGCCCTTCCAGGGAGTGTTCTTCACTGGGCAGGAGGGTTAAACCTTTCCCCTCCCCAGCAGGCATTTGAAACTGTGTTTTCAAAACAGCTATGGGTTTTGATGCTTGCCTTGATTTGAATGCCCTAAGGGCTCTTTGATTGAGACTCTTTGCAACCTAATGTTCTCCAAGAAACCCAAACACCCTCAGTAATTAACCACGTGCAATTATGGATGGCTTTAGTTGTATCCCGACCTGTCATCTGGGCTGTGTGTTGGAAGACAAGAGAGGAGATTGGGCTCAAGGGTCTGGATCCTTCTCTGGGGATGGGACTTCTGGGGGCTCAGGCCACGGGTGAGCTTCAGGAGGGGATGGAGCAGGGGGAGAAGGTGTTGAACCCCAGCCAAATTCACACTTTACATCTGCAATCCCCTTTGGTTTTAACCTTTTCTCACCCACGGAGAGATGGAGACTCCATCCTCATCAGGTCTCTCTTGAAGCATTCAACATCTGTAATTTTCCCTCCCCAGGCAGAGAGGTTTTGGGGTTTACAGGGAGCAGAGAAAGCGGTGACGAGACGGAGCATTACAGGGAAGAGGGAACGGCTGATGCATTTACAGCGACGCTGCTTCCTCGATGTTCCTGAGAGGCAGATGAAAGCCAAACTGGCAGCCGCTCGGCGCTGCAGCGGCGGCCCCGCGGAGGTAGGTGCCGTGTTTAACCGTGGTTATGCACGACGCCGCTGCCAAGCCATGTTTTCTTCCCTCTGTGGCTTGACAGAACATTGTGTTTAACCTCAGACTAGATGGGATAAAACACGGTTCTCTGTCAGGACTTCATGTTTCTGTCTGCACCTAAACTCTCTCTTCCACTCCGAACTCTGGCTGTGGCTATTGTGTAGGCGGGTGGAATATTTTCAAGGGGACACAGGAGCCTGAAATCTTCATCCTTTTAATCTGAATCGTGCTCCTAAGTCAAGCGACTGCTTTGAATTTATGCACCTAAACAATTTAAACACTTTGAAAAATGCTGTTGGTCCCTAAAGGAAAGCCCTTGCTGTGGTTTCCTCATCAGCTTGGCCCACATCTGCTTGTACCCAGATGTTGCCCCAGCTAAAAGTAGACTCCGTTTACTACCAAGTGTTACATACGTGTTAAAAACTTTTCGTAGAGCCCTGTGCTAATGTATAGCAGGGGCTCTCAGCTCAGCATCTCCGAAAGATGTCCAAGACAAGCCCATCCCCAGCACACATCTTTCCCACGTGGAGAAGGAGAAAGGGGACCCAGCTCTATCCCGTGTGGTCCATGTATGGGAAAGCTCGAGGGCTGATGGTCTATAGCGTGGTATAACGGTGTAATAACGAACAACAGCCTCTGTGGTTATGTGGCACCTTCCATCTGAGAGTCCTGCAGCACTTTACAAGCCCGTTTCCCTCAGACGTGTGATGCTGGGTCCAAGAGCCCCATCTTGATAGATGATCTCCTCGGGGTGGATTCGTGGCATGGAAGATTTATTGCCCGTGCTTTGACGCGTCTGCTTGAGAAATCAGATCCGCGTTTCCGCGAGGTGCCAAGAGGCAGGAGCTGTCGGGAGGGCTGCTGCAGATCTCGCCCTGCATGGGCCAAGGCTTGAGCAACGCTTTGTCGGCATCTCTTTCTTGTCGACTCTAAATCTGGCCCCGCTCAGCTGCTGCAGGAAAGAGCCCGTCTAGAGAACGCCATCCGTCCGCTCTCGGCCCGCCGAATAATTAGCCCGTCGCACATGGAGCCAAGGGCGATGGCTGCTTCTGGTGAGAGCCTTCTCGAGGTGGTTTGATTTTTTGGGGCTCCTCCAGGACAGGGCAGAACAACCCCTGAGCATCCTGATGAGCCCCCCCCTCCTTAATGAGCTTTGTTCGGGGGCTGCGAGCACAGCTGCCGTGGGGACAGCTGGGAGACGCACGGAGCTCCTGGGCCCTCCATATGGATGCTCTTGACCTCTGAGGCCTCCGAAACTCCATGTGGCTGCTGAGGACACTGGAAAGGGTCAACCCCCTCTCTACACCCCCAACAAAAGGAGGGTTTTGGTAGATGCAGCCAGGACCGAGCAGCAAAGGGGTCTTAGAGGGAGTTGGGGGTGGGGGGTGGAAGCAGAAGGGTCACAGATTTGCAGCACAGCAAAATTTGCTTGTAAAACAGGTCGGAAAACACCAGCTACTGCTTTGCAGCCCTCGCCGGGTCCCCAGTCAAGACGGGGCTCAGATCCGGCCGCTCCCATCCCGGCAAAAGGTTCTTGCAGCTCGCCCGGGTAGCGTGGGGGTGTGGGGTGACTTTGAACCCCCTCCCCATCCCCGGCAGCTTTGTTGTCGGTGCTATTGTGGGGCCGGTGGAGCCAATCCCCGCCAGCCCCGATTCAAAGTCCAGGTGCCAACCAACTTGAACTCTCCAGCATCCCCGCCGTGAAGCAATTATTCCCTCAGACACGTTCATTGTCCTCATTACACCATAAATTGTGAATGAATTAAACATGCACTTACCACTATGCACCACAGCTGTCAAGGAAAATAACACACAAATATCGCACGGGGCCGGATCCTGCTCCCGCTCCTCTCCCAGCAAGGTTTGCCACTCGCAGGGAAGGAGGCAGCAGCCAAGTTCACTGGAGCTGGTGTTTTCTTTACGGTGAGGCCAAATCTCTGTTCTCACTTAGAGCAGTGTGGGGCAGGACTGTCTCCATTGGATTTGATGTTTTAATTGTGGTGGGGGGTTTTCGTTTGGTTGTTGCGTTTTTTTTTCCTCCTGGCCACGTTTCTATCGCTGTTGCGCAGAGGGAAGGCTGACCCCTGAGCTTGCCACCGTCGCCGTTTGATCGGGGCATCAAATCCTGCCCTGGGTGTAAGAAGACACAACTCGGGTATCGCTTTGGGCTGGTAGGGGTAAAGTCACTCCAAGCTCCTGTGCCACCCAGCAGCGCGGTGCCCAAAGCCCCCCAGCCTCGGCACTGGGGTGCTGGGCTTTCTGCCACGAGCATCCCAGCCCACGCTGGGGGATTTTGGTGCCCGTGACGGACAGCTGGCTGGAAAAGAAAGGTGCTTCGGAGCACCCGACCGCATCTTGCCACGCTAGATGCAGACAGACGCTTTCCCAACAAGAAACACGGGGCTGGGGGTGGGGGGGGGTGTTTATTTTCTAACCGCCGCTCCGTGTCCATGGAGCTTACAGAGCTGGGAACAATCTCCTGGCCTGGCCGCAGATAAATTCCCCAATTGTCCCCTCTCCAAAGTAGGGACCTGGAACTCGGAGCTACCTTGGGGTGCAATGTCGGGATTCACCAGACAGGATTACAGAGGGGGCTTTTCTTCCGAGTGCGGGAGCTGGAAGTTTGTCTGCATTTCTCTTCTTGCACCGCATCTCCAAGGAGGTTTTCACTTTCTAAGAAGGATGTTACCCACTGAGCTATTCAGAGCAGTTAAATGAGAAAAGGGGTTAATAAAATACATGCTAGAAAAAAAGAAAATAAGATTAGAAGGACTGATGTTTTGGCTGTGAGGCCTTCTGTGGGCTGCAGAGGAGGAAAAAAAGGAACAAGGTTATTATTTTCTTTTCTCTAGCTCAAAGAACTTCATGGCCAGAATGGCACCACTAATCCAATTTTCTTTCTAACAAGTATTTTATCAACACCTCTTTCTTTTTTTTCTCCCCCGCTCTATTCTCCTTCCCCCAGTCTGACATATGATTAGTTGTACTAAAAGTTTTAACTACACGGTGCCTCCGCTCTGCAAAAGCATCAGTGGGGCTGGAGACCCCCCGAGACTCCGTGCACGTCTCACACCCCCCCCCCCAGCACACACGTGCCCGTTGCACTTTTGGGCACCTGGTTTTCTCTCGCCAACCACGGAAAAGTATCTTTTATGGGCGCTGGGCGCCGGTTGGCAGGGGATCAGATAGCAGCAGCTCCCCTGAAAGCAAACAGCCACCTCTTCCGAGGGAGGAAATATTTCGCAACGTGTTACTTCAGTGTTATTTATTGTGAACGTATTTTCCCCTTTTATCCGGGGATTTGCCAACTCTTCAGAGTCACAAAACCTCGATGCAGCCTCGGGAAGGGCAGATGTGCCTCCCACCTACCCCCCCCGTGCCGTTCCAGGAGGGACCCAGCGAGGTTTCACCCAGCCCCAGCTCCCCTCTGGGAGAGGAGGATGTTTTGCAGGACCCTGGAGTGGCTCCCTGCTCTTTTAAAGTCAAGAGACACCTGAGCTGGGAGGTTCAGTTTAAGTGGTGGCAGTGGGTCACGTATCAAAGTAAGGAGAAGTTGCAATAGGACCAGTCTGCCCATGGCACAGCATCCCAGTGAGCTTCTGGGCTATTATGTTAGAGGAATGGGTAAAACACCCATTGTAGAGTTGCTCTCTCGTTATCTGCCTTCTCTCTTAAGCTTGGTGGTTAAGACCTCTGAAATGGGAGGAGATGGAGTGAGTGGGTGGGGGAACCATCAAGAGGAAACCCAGGAGAGGACCATTTATCTTGGGTGGGGGGAGAACATGAATTAAAGCCTTAAAAGAACCTGATTGATCATCATTAGCTCGTGGCTCCTGCCTGGCTGTAAGAAACTGCTGCTACATGGAGCCCTCCCTTCATGGAGGTGTGTTGGGGCTGGGATGGTGAGAGGTCCTGCAGCTCCAGCCGCTAGTCCTCTTTGTCTCTCCCTCAAGGATTAAGGATAGAGGGGTCCCCTCCCTGCAAGCTTTGCCTGGGACCTGAGATAGAGCTTGTCCACCTGCCAGCCCAGCAGCAGCTCTCAGAGGTGCAGGCACCGGCGCAGCCTTTGCCCGGGTAGGTCCCAGTGCCTTTATCGGGGGCTCGGTGCAGAGAGCAGAGCAGGGTGTGCTTGGCCCCCCCCTGCTGCTTTGCAGAGGGATCAGGATGTGTTAGAGCAAAGCCATCTCCTCTATGGTATTTGACTCCGTTCTTTGATGTACTGACTGGAAAAATATAGTAAAATTAAGTAATAATCATAGTGCAAGAGGGTACATTGCTGACGATGGACCCATCCTATGGGATGGAGCTCAGCCTTCCCCGGGATGAGTTGGTGCTGCCCACGACACAGCCAGCTGGGGTTTCCAGTGGCTAAGGAGGCTCCCCAAGAGCTGGGCTGTGCCCCGACCGTCTCCGGGCAGGCTGTCTACCAGAAGCATTGTTATGAGAGCAAGGAGAATTGGAAAGTGTTTCTTTCTTCCTTCATTACCTTCTTACATTACCTCAGTCTCCAGGTGCTGAGCATTGGCCAAACACCAGAGCAGATGGAGCAGGAGCCAGTGGCTCAGCCCCAGCCTTGCCGCCACAATTTGGGATTTCTGCTTAGCCAGGAATTAGGGACGGGTCCTCCTGGTCCTCCTGGGCTCATGCATGGAAGGGCTCTGGAGGGAGAGGAGCGATGACCCACAGTGGCTCTGTGTACAAGGAAGCCATCTCGGGGTGTTCCCATTAGTTTCTAATCCTTCTTTGGCACTTGTCTTCACTAGAAAATTAGACCATGTTGGAACATGACTTTGCTTCACCATATTAATTACTAGGATGATTAAGATAGGTCAGCAGTTAAGTGCAGACAGGCACAGTCACGCTCAGTGTAACATCAGGTGATGGGAGTTAATCCTGTGATTCCAGTAAGATTCACCCCGGACCAGATGGTGTAACTATGACCAACCAGAATTTTTTTTTAGTCAAATTTTGCTTTGGATGGGAAATCACATTTTCTACAAGCAGAGAGAATTTTTCTAATTCATGCTTTTCCCCCAAGTTTCGTGGCAAAGATGAAACCCCAGGGCCATTTTCACCCCAAAAGCAGAATGTGTTAGGTTCTGAAACGCAGCAGCGATCTGTAGCGGAGGCCGTTGGGTGGGATGCCCGATGCTGCCGTTTCCGCACGCGTGCTCCTCTCCCTGCCACGTTCTCCTTGTCCAGGCCTTTTGTGGGAGATGCCCTCCAGGGCTCTGGGAAAGCGTAGAGCATGAGATGTAGAAACTACAGCTCCCGTGTTGTATTGCAAGTTAAAAAAAAAAAAGAAAAATAAAGCAGCTATTTGGTTGCAACATAGGGTTTATCGGGAATTTTTGGAAAGTCAGCTCAGTTTTCTTTGGAAAACCCTTCCTGACAGTCCTTTTTCAACTGGTTCAGTGCTCAAAGACCAGCAGGACCCCCATTTAGCCAGCAAGCGACCACCCAGTCCAAGCTGTGGCAGCAGGAGCATCCTCCCAGGGTGCATGGGCAGCTGGCTCTCAGAGGTTTCCTCATCCCAGGCATGGTCTTTCATGTCCCTGGTTGGTGTCACCTCTTTCACCAGACCTGCTCTGGACCCATGGTGCCAGGAGCCCCGTCTACGGCCACCCCTCAGAGGGCAAGGGTCCCGCGGGTGCGCTCTTTTGCATCCCATGGAGCCTGTCATTAGTGTTTCTTAATCAACGCTTTCTCGTTAGTGACTGGGGCCAGTGGGAGCTTTGAATGAATGTGGAGCCAAGCCAGAAAAAGATCCTCTCCTGAAAAAAATTATAATGAAAGCAGGAATGGTTGGGTCCTTGAGCAATGCCTGCGAATGACAATCGTTGTCTGGAGGCTACCTTAATTACGAAACACTGTTCTCAGCCTCAGGCTTCATGGTCTCGGTGCCTTTGCTCTCTCTTGAGCAATATTTTATTGCTATTGTCCTCAGCCTATTTCATATTAAGTTCAGAGTACCTGAAAGTCATATGAAATACATGTTTGTTTTCAATTCTATGTGCACAAATTTCTTGGGTTTGGTTTTTTTTTTTATTATATTTTTTTTTATCATTATCTGCAAGCCTAAAGCTGGGATTATCTAAAGGATTATAGGAGAATTAGGCACCCAAAGCCAATTGATTTTTCACTGTGAATTAGCCAAGTGCATTTGGAGGGCTGGAGACTTTGGTCTGAGCTCGTGGTTTGAGGTCCACCTTGTACCTCCTCTGTAAAGAGACCTCAGTACCTGTTGGCTGGCCTTAAAAAGGTCAGGAAGAAACTGCAGGTACGAGGAGGTAGACGTGGCCCCAAGGCACTAAACCACCTTTGAAAAACCTCCTTCTGGCTCCCTGAGGCTCTTTTGAGAACGCCACCCGTAAGTTACCATCTATTTCAATAATTAAACACTGATTTAATTTTAGAGTAACAATAATTGTCAACATTTTCCAACCCAAGCACCTTAAATTAGACACGCAGATCCAACCGTTGGCACGGGATCAAAGCGAAGCGGGGTGGTTTAGCAGAGATGCTCGCTGCTGGTGGAGGTTGTGCTCAGGACTTTGGGAAGCCCGGCTCTTCAGACCCGGTCCCCCTGCCAGACTCGGGGTGCTCGACCTGCTTTGCAGCACCTTGGATTAATAATAATAGTAGTGGTAGGGAATATTCTGATTTTCTCCTGAAAGCAGAGGTTGGCTGCCTTGCCACGATGGAAGCGCTGGGTTGTGAGCTGGAGTCCTCACGGGGTGTGACAAGGGATGGCACAGCCAATGGGCAAGACTGGGACAGCAGGCAGGTTAATTCTCTGAACCCCCTTCCCTGGGCCTGCCTTCCTCCATGAAGGATTCCTGAATTCTGGGGTGGGTTTGGGGAACTGAGGGGGTGGCCAAGGACCTTTTCAGGTGGAGGTCCAGAGATGATGCTGCTTCCAGGCAGGGACAGAGACCTCCTTGCTGGGGCATCTCGTGTAGGCTGGGATGGAAGCCCCCGTATCCTGCTGTGCTTGGACCAGGGACCTCTTGTTTTGGGGTGGGTGCTGAGGAGGGCAGCAGGGCCCTGGTGCAGGGGGACCCATCCTGTCTCCCTTGCTGCTGAGGCTCGGCAGGGTGAGTTGCCATGGTGGACATCAAAGCTGTGATTAAGCCAATACTTTAATGGTATCTCGGAGCCTCATTACTCGTCCCTCGCCTTTGATGAGGGCTTCACCTCGCCGTGCTCTCCCCACCTCCCAGCCCCACCCTGAATTAGTGCTTTTGCTTTATTTTTAGCAGTGATTTGGAAACTGCTTAGTCCTTTCCTTTCCCCTTTCTCCCTTTTCCTTTCTCCTTTCTCCCTTTTCCTTTCTCCTTT
>JANVCC010000127.1:2993131-3206304 GCA_025345505.1 Todiramphus chloris collaris | reverse complement strand
TTTTTTTTTTTTTTTTTTTTTTTTTTTTTTTTTTTCTTTTCCTTTTTGAATGTGAAGAGTTGAAAAGCCTGTTTACTTTTTGTCTTTGATGTTGGGAGGATCTGGTTTTGATTAGATCAATACTCCTTTTTTCTTCTTCCCCCCCTCCCCCTTTTTTTTTTTCTTTTTTTTTTTTTTTTTTTTTTTCCCTTCGCAGAGAGGAGGCTCAGAGGATCCCCTGCTGACTCCAGGCAGAGGCAGGCAGAGGCACAGGCAGCTCCTGGAGGAACTGGGAGCCCCTCTCCCCACCGGGCTCCGGAGCCATGAGCAGCGCTGTGATCCTCGCCCACCTCCCAGACCCCAGCACCAGCTTCAGGGAAGACGCTCCCCGACCTCCCGTCCCGGGGGAGGAAGGAGAAGCACCATGTCCACAACTCCCCAGCTCGTTTCTCCCCAAAAGCCAAAGCTTCAAGGCCATGCCGGTGCCTCCTGCCCCGCGGAGGAATGAGAACGGACTCGGGGAGCCGGAAGGCAGCGCATCCCCAGACTCCCCTTTGGCCAGATGGACCAAATCCTTGCATTCCTTGTTGGGGGATCAAGATGGTGCCTATCTTTTTCGGACCTTCCTGGAAAGGGAAAAATGTGTGGATACCTTAGACTTCTGGTTTGCCTGCAATGGCTTCAGGCAGATGGACCTTAAGGATACCAAAACTTTAAGAGTAGCCAAAGCTATATACAAAAGGTACATCGAGAACAACAGCATCGTCTCCAAGCAGCTCAAGCCTGCTACCAAGACCTACATAAGGGATAGCATCAAGAAGCAGCAGATAGATTCTATCATGTTTGATCAGGCACAGACTGAGATTCAGACTGTGATGGAGGAAAATGCTTACCAGATGTTTTTAACTTCTGATATATACCTCGAATATGTAAGGAGTGGAGGAGAGAATCCTGCTTACATGAACGGCAATGGACTGGGGAGCTTAAAAGTTGTCTGTGGCTATCTCCCGACCTTGAATGAAGAAGAGGAATGGAGCTGTGCAGACTTCAAGAACAAAATCTTGCCTTCGGTAGTTGGACTATCCAGCAAGACATTGAGGGTTACGGCGAATGTCAGAGCGACGGAAGCAATCGAGAACGGATACAGGTAAGGGAACCCCTGGACGTGGTGCTTTGTTTTCACTTGAAGGACTTTGGGAGTGCTTTTCGGAAGGAAGGCTGCTGGTCTGGCATGCTGGGGAGCTGGCAGGGAGCCTGGGGGAGGCTGGGCTTTGGGGGCTTCCCTGTACCTCCAAACACTTGCATTTGAGGAGGGGGGGGTTGGCTCGGTTTGGGGCTTCTTTCTTTTTTTTTCTCCTCCTCTGTACAGAGGAAAACAAGATACTGTGCTCTTAAGCCCTCTTGGCTCTTTCAGTTCTCTTAGAGATCAAAAACTTCAGAGCAGCTATGTCCTCCGGACATACGTTAATTATTGGTTCAACTTTCAAACCTATTAAGAGCAGTAGTAGAGTGGATCATATAGGCGCATGAATAATGAAACCTCCCAGTTCCCCAACTCCACCATCAACCAGTGTTTAACTACGTTGGTTATGTGGGAAGCAATTGTGCGGTCGTGGAGGAGGAAATGTATGCACTTATTACATCAAACTCTGCAACTTGCACAAAATCTGCTTTTATTTTGACCGTGCGCGCGCGGTGTACGGCCTCTCGCGTGGCGTTGGGTGTTGGTATCGTGTCAAAGCCATCCAGGGTGGCTTGGAGCCCAGGCATACAGGAGGATACTTAAAAATTGAGTACTTAACGTAATAGAGATGCTCAGGGTAGGAGTAAGAGTAGCTCTTTGGTGCTGTCTGGTAGATCTTTGGTGCTCTCCTGTTGGCCGTGTGCTCAAAGTTAAACTCATTAAAATGTGGTTGTGTCTAAGGGCAGATGACAAGGATGGACAGAGCGTTGTGTGGTGGCAGGGTTGTCTGGTGCCCTTGGCTCCGGGGTGCATCTGCACGGCCAAACCCTTCCCTTTTGTTGGAAATGGTGGTGGTGGCACAGCAGTGCGAGGATGAAGAAAGTCAGAGCCATCTCGAAGTGAAAGGGGGGGGGGGGGGGGGGGGTGATGGTGGTGGGAAAGAGGCTCTGATGAGCAAGTCATGAGTTGTATAATCCTCTGAAAATGTATTCTTTCCTCTCCCCACCCTTGCCATAAATGTGGATTGTTGAATCAGGGCTGAGGGGAGAGGGCTTTGCTGGCAGATGTGCTCTCTCCTCTGCTGGCCCGGGAGGTTGGGGCTTGGTATGGTGAGTGTTTGACATCTCGTTTACAGGAATTTTGAGAGCGTGTCTGTGATTCATGGACATCAAAGGGCATCAGGGCTTCTCCTGGGGAGGCTTTGCTGGAGCTTGCCCTCCTCTCCTGCCCTGCAGAGAGCTTCCAGCTGTGCTGGGCTTCCCAGTGCGGAGCTGCCAGGGAGCTGGGAGGGTCCTCTTGCCTTTGAGGGTGCTGCTGACCCAGAGGCCTCTTTGGTCCTCTCCTGGAGGCCCTCCCTGCGGGCGCAGGGGTGATGGAGGGGTGGTGGGTGTGGGTGCAGGCAGGAGGGATGTGCTTCATCCCAGCGTGGTGGCCTCTGGTCCTCTCCTGCTGGGGGGCTCTGCGGGGGGGCGGGGGGGGGGGGGGGGGGGGGTCATTGGCTGGCAGCTGGTCTGTGGAGGACTTGGGTTTTGGGATCCTCATCTCGTGCCTGAATGTTACTGTCTGAGCATCTGCTGTTCTCCAGAACTTGGTTTGAACTGCTGCCCTTCGCTTGCTTTCCAGGAGGGGGATGTTTGATGCTTTTATCTCTCAGCCTTTGTTGGTATTCAGTGCTGGAAGGGCTTGGCTGTAATGTTCTACCAGAGCTGCAGGCCCTGCTAAAAACCCACATGTGCCTTGTCCAAGAGAGCTCTCACAGAACAGTGGCTGCTTGCCTGATTAGTGCTGGCTTTTTTTCCTTTTTTTTTTTTTTTTTTCCCCTCTCCTTTCTTTTTTTTTTGTCCAGGGATTAATGCAGCTTGCTCCTCACATGTCAGATCCACCCTCCTAGGACATTAGGTAGTGCATTTTACTTTGATCACTTTCTGTTGAATTTCCAGGAGCTTTTGCTCTCCATGGGGCCAAGAGATCTCAATGCAAAGAGAGGGAGGTCAAGCTGAGATGCTTCTCAGTTCCTCCCTGAGCTATCCGTTTGTGAAGCCGCTTGTGCGTGCATGTGCTAGAAGCTGATGAGCATATGGATGGGTTATCTCTCATCACTCAGCATTTAGGATCGTGTTTAGGATGGGAGCTGAAGCTTGCTCAGAGTCTTTCCTGGTGAGTGGCCAAACCACACCTCCCTCCTCCTGTGTGTGATGGAATTAAAGAATTTCGGCTCAGCGCGTTCCGGTTTTGAAGAGCCGCGCAGGCTCTTGCCGTTCGCTTCGGTGGGTTTCAATGTGATTATACCAGTGAAAGCTGGGAGCTCTGGGCTGAGTACACCTGATGGTGGGAGCAGAGGAATCTGGGGCCAGCCCGGTGTTTGGATGGGAGACCACCTGGAAATCCCAGGGCGTGGTGTTCATGGCCAAAACCGTGGCAAAGAGGGAGACCGCAGCAGCCCTGCAAGTTGAAAGACTTTGTTTGGCCCCAGCATCAGTGATGGACGGGAGCAGGAGAAGTCAAGTGCAAACACAGTGTTTGCACCTGGCTGCAAACCAGCCGTAGGCAGGCGAGCTGCTGGTTGGCTCTTCGGAGCCCTAATACAGGGAATATTTGAAACGTAGAACCTCCCCCTTGTCCTTCAAAGCGACTCCCCTCCCCTGGAGGTTGTGGTGTGGTTAAAACTGGCCTCCCCACGCTGCTGTGCTGGACCTGGCCCCATGCTCCAGGAATTCCAGCTATTATTTATACACACTTCTAAATTTATCACGCACGACTTTGTGTACACAGAGAGAGCGCTTCTTCCTTCGCAGCGCCGCTGGGTAACGCGGTTTTCTTCAGTCCGAGGTGGACTCATCTGCCTCCCATTAAGCTCCACCATCAGTTGGGACTGGCCTTGCTTTGAGAAGGCTGGGGCTTGCAGATGATCTTCTGCCGGCTCCCAGGGCTTCCTGGCCTTTGAAAGGACCCGCCGGTGCAGCTCCTTGGGTGTGAAGTTATTGGAACCAAGTTTGGCTTCAATTATCAAAGTAAATGATGCCATTGTAAAGCTATGCTCGGAGCAGTGTTCTACAGTTAGAGCATGGAAGCTGTGATTAACATAGTTTTGTTAAAATATACTTATTCTTTTTTTTCAGGGGGTTGTGCATGCATTGTTTTGGTGTGTTTTTTCCTTTTTCCTTTTCAAACCCATCCTTGCTCAGTGATGTTTGTCCCAAGAAAATACTTAATGAGATTCAATTTTGCCTCAAAACACTCCTTGTAGATTTTTTTTCCCTTCTCTCTCTGTATAAATCTGTGGTTTGAACTGCCAGAGCGCTTTTATTTCTAAGAAGCAGAGTTTGACCAAAAAAACCCCCAAACCCCACACTCTGAAATTGCACCCTTGTGACAGGGGGATACATCCAAGACCCACCCCCCCCTCGCCTTGAAATTTTGGTGGCATTACAATACCTCTGATATGGCCATCGCCTAACATAGCATGTCGAGAGTTACATGCTGTGTGTCATCGCATCAAGATAAGAATAGGCTGAGAAACATCAGACATTTCTCCTTGAAGCTCCAGAGCAACTGCTACCTGACAGCTGAAAACACTTTGCATATGGAGTTTGGAGCTGGGGGGGGGGTGGGTGGGTGTGCATGTTTGTGCTCGCAGCATCTGCGGCAGGAGACCACCGCTTTCCACTGGAATTTAAAACCCTCGCAGGCAACTTGATGCATCTGGGTGCAATTACTGGTAGTAAGGTGGTCAAATTTAATAAATAAATAAAAAAATAGCCTAGCAGAACCAGCCCTCCCCCCCCTTCTGTTGTGTTTTCTTGGAGGATGGTGGGATTTCTATGGGGTAGCGTGTTGGAGGTGGAGTGTGTGTGTGTGTGGGGAGGGTTGTTTTACAAATAAGTCACTTTTAAGGGTTTGTTTGGGGTTGTTTTGTTTGTTTTTAATGTCCCTGAGGTGTTGGTAGGTGGATGTGTGCTGCAGCCCAGTACTGATGGGAAGATGATGAGTTGGTTCTGGGGCGCTGCAGCCCGGTACTGATGGGAAGATGAAGAGTTGGTTCTGGGGTGCTGTAGCCCATGATGGGAAGATGATGAGTTGGTTCTGGCCACTCTCTCTACTTATGTCTTTCCAAAGGATGTGTTTGGACACACCTCCTCTCCCTGCCCCGTATTCATCCGGTCCCGCTGCCTCCGCCCCCACCATGGCCTCTCCAGCAATCAAACATGGCCAATCTGCCCTCCTGGGTGCAGCCAGGGGTGACCCAGACACCACCCACCCTGGGGAGAGCCCTGCACCCCTGAGCCTCGTGGAGCATCCTCAGGACCTGAGATGTTTTCAAATCAAATAGTTCTCGGAGCCGCATCCCTTACACAGTTGACCTGGAAGCCCACCAAGGACCAGGGAAGGGTTGCTTGGGCTGCATGTCCCCCCTGAATCAGAGCAGAAGACTACACTGTTTTCAAAGGACCTTTTTGGTGGTGGTAGTAGTAGTAGTAGTAGTAGTAGGCGGCCAACTTTGCTTTCACCCACATGTGGAATTAATTTATCTTTGAAGATTTAACTTCTTTCCTGTGGCATTCCTTACTATCTCTCCTTTCTTTTTTTTTTTTCCTGGGGTTTTTTTTTTTTTCTTTTCTTTTTTTTTTTCTCCTTCCCCCTCCCCGTTTCTCGCCAGAGATCTCTATTTTCTAACATCTTGATCTCCCCATCAGAAATGCCTTGGCCTCCTCCAGAAAGGAATGCAGGCCCGGCTGGGCGGAATACCTGCCTGCAGCCAGCCCCGCGCCTCTCATACCAGAGAGGCCTGTCTTCCCCACCACTCTTCCCCCTCCTTTTTTTACATCTTTTTTTTTTTCTTCTTCTTTTTTTCCCCCTCCCCCTTGTATTTTAACCTAAGCCTTTGTGGAGGCTCCTGTTTTCGGCGCTGGCAGCGCAGGAATGCGCGACGGGGGCGAGCGGGGTTGTTTGTGAGGCCTGGAGAGCGGTGGGAGGACATTGCTGCTCACTTCAACCCAGCTGGTCCCCTCCAACCCCCGTGGGGGCAGGGAGGTGGAAAGCCCATTAAAAAAAACCTGCCGAGCCTGCTGGCACATTCCTTAGGCCCCCAAGTCCTGGGTAAGTGGCCCTAATTATTAAAATCAGCAGTCCTTATCAGATGACAAGGCCTTTTGCTTTGATATACAAAGGCAGAAGCTTAACAACCCCATCTTTCCCCTGGAAGAGGAACAAAATGTGCACCTTGACATGTGGCTTTCAGACCTCACTGCATAATCCCCTTATCACCTGCCAAAGATATGTATATTGATCCTGGCTGGGAAGTGGGAGTGATGGGACCTATGGGGCAGGGTCTGTCCATCCCCCTCCCACCGTGGTGACCCCGCCGTGGTGACCCCACCACGCTCCGTCACAGCCTGTGTCACTGCCCATTAATTTTTCACACCACTCTTGGGTATTCCACTTAAGCATCCAGGCTGCAGTTTGGGATTTGCTTCTCCAAGTGAAGCCAAAGGTGTTGCTATCGGTAACCCATTTGTCCTCACATCCCTCAGCCTCCTCCTCCCCACCCAGCTCTACGCACAAATCCACCAGTTGAACAAGTAGACGGTTCTAAAAACTTGGGCTTTTTATTGTGTGTTTTTATGATGCCGGGAAGATGGCACCCATCTTGGGGAGGCCAAGCCTGAGACAGCAGATTTCAGCCTCCTCTGACCCATGGTGGTCCTGCTCCAGCAGTTTCAGGCAGTTTTCTTGTTTCAGACAACACAGATCCCATAACTTGTATTCCCGAAGGGGCCAGAACTCCCATCTTCGGAGCAGACTTAAGCATTTATTAGCTGGTGCCTCAGTGGCTTTCAGTGGGGCTTGAGCTGTGAACTTCTCAACCTTTTGCCTGATGATGCCAACATCAAAACCCCTGCTGACCTCACAAGTGCAGCGTCCAGCTTTAAGAACCAAGTTTTTGAAGGCGTCAGAGAATGTAGAGGTGCTTCCTGGGATGCTCTAAAGCGTGCTTCCAATGCTCAAAGCAACATCTTTGAAGTTGGATTTTGGGTGTGTGTTTAGACAGAGTGTCCAGGTTGCTGCTGGTCTGAGTGATGGATGGTTAGTTGCTTCTGAAGAGGCTGAGCAGCCAGCGTGAGTGGCTCTCATAAGGAGAGTGCTGCCATGAAACTTGTGTTCCTAGCCCAGGACCGGCTGGTAACTAGATTCCTGTTTTGCTTGTCCATAGGTCCTTCAAGAGGAACGATCCCGTTAACCCCTACCATGTGAATTCCGGCTATGTCTTTGCCCCAGCAACCAGTGCAAACGACAGTGAAATATCCAGCGATGCCCTGACGGACGACTCCATGTCGATGACGGACAGCAGCGTGTAAGTGCCTGGCCTCGGCCGGGGTGCGCCGGCTGGGAATCGATGCACCAAGGGGGCTGGTGGGAGTGATGGGTCTGGTCCCCACCCTGCTTCTGCTCGCTGTTGAGTTGGGCCCGCTGGAAGCGAGGTGTGCTTCCAAACTGGGAGTGGTAGCAGGGCACGGTGGCCTCGCTCCTCATGCAGTGGCCGGAGGTATCGGATGGAGTAAAATGAGCAAACGTGTTTTCCCCTGTGCTGATGGTGTTGCCTGACTGACCCAAGGAGCATACCTCCCTGAGCCTTTGTCTTAAGGCCAGGCTTCCTTAACTAGTTATCGCTCATCAAAGAGGAGGAGATTACTTCCTGTAGGAAGTACTTTCTGTAATTAAGGTTTGCCATTAATGTCGGAATGTACATTAATAGGGCCAGTGACCTGAAGGGGCAAATAGCTGCTCATCTAGTGTGGCTGGGGCAGTCTTCAAAGAGCCATGTGAATGGAGCTGCCTGGATCAGGTCTGGGTGTTTCAGGAGCGTAGGGATGAGAGATGATGCTGTGGCTGAGCCTAGGAATTGCTGGATCTGTCTTTTCCTCCTGACTTTACTGAGAAGCGTGCAACTGGGAGCAAGTTTTTGGCTGGTCTGCTTCAGGTTGCTTTCCTCAGCGGGAAGGAAATGGTGCTTTTGTGTCTGGGGGTAGAGGAGACAGTGCTCCTGAGGACCATTTTCATCAACTGGGCAGCAGGCAGATGTTGCTGTTTGTGCTTCATGATCTTCGCTGAAGTACAAGTGCTCTAGAGAATCCCAGCTGTAAACAGAGTGCTGCATTCCTGGTCTTCATCTCGTAGGTGAAACTTCTCCAGTGTCTGTCAGATGGGTCCAGGGATTACCGTGTACTCCTTGGAGAGGTTTGCATGCTGGGTTTTTTAAGTCAACAGTGCTGCGTGATGATGCGCAACAGAAGGATTTACCAAAACCCCTTGATGTGTAAACAAAAGCTGCTTTTTTTTTTTTTTGCTTTTTTTTTTTTTAATTATTATTTTTTAATGCACATGTGTGTTTTGAACTGATATTATGGAAAAAAATAGTTTGTTGTCCCACCAGATTCCCTTATTGAACAATATTGGCATTAAATAAAAGAGCTGAATCATAGGGTGACTTCTTTATTTCTTCTTACTGGCTCTGGTTGTATGTGATCATGTGTCAACAGAGCATTCATTGGGTTAGTCATTTCTGGACCAGTGTAGGGTCACTTGGGATTCACAGGGCTAGGATTATACCCTCTCTTCACAGCAATGCCAATTGTAGGCCTTATACAGATGAGAGCACTGAGTGAGAAATAAAGTGCATGGTGGATGAAAGGCTTAACTGAATCGCTTTCAGCCCATTGTTAGTCCAGGGGAGCTTAGCGGGGATGAGAGGGCAGCAGCCCGCTTTGAAATTTGCTTGAACAAGTGAATAGGAGCTCCCCATAAAGCAGAGCCTGAAAGGAGCCTGCCTGTTTTTTCCTGCCGTAACAATGGCCCGCGCAGGCTGTGAGAGTTTGGGGAAGCTTGGCTGATTAAACTGCCCGCAGCTCCAGGTTGGGGGGCGGCGGGGAGGGTTGGAGGGGGGTGGGGGGTTGGAGAGGGCAGCGGGATGGAGGAGGTTGGAAAAAGGACTATTTCCTCCCGCGGAACAGCCCAGGTGTCCCCGGAGCCGTGCTGCGGCTGCACGGGGCCGGGAGCAGGAGGGCACTCCGGGGTTGCGGGGTGGTTTTGGCTTGAGGGAGAGGGAAATTGGCAGTTTTGGAGGCTGGGCTGAAAGTGAAGGGTGATGGAGAAGTTCCTTTGGAGAAGCGAAGGGCGGCTGCCAGCATCGCAGTGCAACACGTGGGACTCGCAGCCAGCCCTGGCATCTGGCTCTGCTGGGGGCTGAAGATGTTGTCGTAGAATCATAGAGCTTTAGAGGTTGGAAGAGGGACCTCTAGAGATCATCAAGTCCAACCCCACTTCCAAAGCAGCATCACCCAGGGCATGTCACACAGGAACAGATCCAGGTGGGTTTTGGAAGTCTCTAGAGAAGGAGACTCCACAACCTCTCCGGGCAGCCTGGGCCAGGCTCTGGCACTCTCACAGTGAACAAGTTCCTCCTCATGTTGAGGTGGAACCTCCTATGCTCAAGTTTATATCCACTGTTCCTTGTCCTGTTGCTGAGCACTACAGAAAAGAGATTGTCTCCTTCCTTGACACCCACCCTTCCTGCTGTGAAGGTGCTGGGGGCACAATCCCCCCGTGCCCAGAGCCCGGCTGCTCTGCTGCCCGTGAGATGTCCCACCCCCCAGTTAACAGGGGACCGGGTTCATTCTGTTCGTCACTGCGAATGCAGATTAGTTCTTTTGGCTTACATTGGTAGCAACTGCAGAGGAAAAACCTGTTCTGGAAAAGTCTGTCAGCCCCAGCAGTAAAGTGAGAGTGGGTTGGGTGGTTTGTTTTGTTGGTTTTTTTTTTTTTCCTTTGGGTTTGGTTTTTTTTTTTAAGTAAATCTGAATCTGAACTGAAGCAGAATTAGGAGACATCTCCAAATAATGCACAATCTGCCTTTTTTTTAATGTTCTGATAGGTGCCAGGGATGGGTCTCTGTCTGTATATATTTTGTAATAGCCACAAAGCACCCAGCAAATGTGTATTTCCATTTCTTGATTGGTTGGTGGGGGGGGAGAGGAAAGGGGATTTTTTTTTTTTTTCCTTTTATTATTTTTTTAATTTTTTTTATTTGCTTATATCTTATTTATGGATTTACTTTGGACACAGGGGAATGCTGCTGAGCAAACTTCAAATATTACCTTATCTTACAAACCAGGCTTTTGATGTTGGCAAGATCAGAGGCTTGTTTCAGAGCCGTTGCCAAATGAAGATGGGAGTGAATGCATATGCGCATGAGTCTGATATTTCAAAGCAGCAGTAAAACTACATTCAGGTTAGGTCAGGCACATCTGAGTCAAAAGGCTAAGATAATTGGCTCAGCTTAAATGGCAGCTGACTGGGTAGAAGACTTCAAACTAGTGTTTCCCCCAGAAACAGATTGGCTTAGCCCCAGCCTGGTTAGCTGAAATGTTTGTAATTAAACTCTACTATTTAGTGCCGAAACTCTGTAGCTCTTCAGCCCGCAGCTTCTGGTAGCCAAGAAAGTGAGTGCAAATGTTTGCTGCTAGAGCAAGGGGAGAGGTGGCACCTGGAGAGCTGGGGTTAACCCCTGTCCTGCCCTGAAACCTCTGGCCAAGCTCAACCTTTTCATTTCCAAGGTACTTCGTCCTGATTGGGGAAGGGGGGAGGTGGTTCTGCTGCAGCATCAGGGTTCCTCCCTCTCCCTGTACCTCTTACTGTACTGAGCCTGGCTCCATCTGTCTGTCCATCCTGCTGTCAAGGATCACCCCTTGGCCACCCCTTCAACCCTGGCATTGGCCTTTTCCTCCCCGTGGAAGGCCCAGCTTTAGACAGGACTCCTTGAAGGGGCTATAAAAGTCCCTTCCCATTCCCCAGGCTGCCTTTCCCAAGCTGCTCCACAGCCTTCCCATCCCACTGAAATTCCTCTTCTTGGTTTTTCTTTAATCTTTTTTTTTTTTTTTTTTAATTATTATTTTTTAATTCTGCAGGTTGTTTTGAGTTGTAAGACTCTTCTGACAAGGCAGGGTTGTAGGAGCAGGGAGCAGGAGATTTGATGTGGGGATTGTCTCTGGTGCAACCAGAGGAGTTTTAGGGGGAAGAAGCTTTTGCACCGACCTAAACAAAGGCCAGTCTCAAAGTGAGGACCTCTCACTGTTGCTTTTCTTTCTCCTTTTCAAGCCATTCTGTCTGGGAATGGTGCAAGTCCCTGTGCCAGCTCCATAGCCTGTCCCAGGACTGCCCCTTTGGGCAGAGATGGTCCCCTTGGAGCTGGGAGCCTGGGGACACCCCGCAAGGAGATACGGTCCCAGCACAGTGGCCACAGCAGAGGGGTTAGGGACAGCATCTCGTGAGGAGCTGGGGAGCACAGGAGGGCTGTGGGTCTCCCCATGGTCCCTTGGTCATGACCTTGGGTGCCTCATGTTGAACACGTAGACCTTCGGCTGCTCCCCTGCTCTTCCCCATCTGGCTTCTTGGGCTGCCATTTGCAGAGGACACCTCCTCTTTGATTGAATATGTTCATGGGTTTAGTCCCATATGTACGTATGAATGTCATGTGCTCATTTTGACTGATCTTTAAAATGCCTGTTTTACTGGGGTTTTTTCACCCGATATTAAAGGTCTTTGCTAAGAGCCCCTTCTCTGAGCATGCCTCAGTTAACGAATGCTTTTCTGAAGGTACAGGTGATTTGGTTTTCACCTGAGATTTGCTTTTCTCCCGTCCTCCCCCAAAGCTAAGGCATGTCCTGCGCCCCAAGCCCCGTTGGTCCATGGTTTTGTGGAGCAGAACCGTTTGGTGGCCACCAGCAGCTGCAGTCAGTAGCTGTGGCTGGTGATGAGCAGCTGTGGTGGCCAGTGCCCCAGAAAGCACTCCAGAGCCCTGGAGTGGAATGGGGATGTTAGGACAATTAGCTCCTTTCACTTGCAAAGTAACCCGCGGTGGTGGACTGTGTCTAGAGGAGGCTGATGTTCATCTTGTGGCATCAAGGACTTTGAGGTCCCGGTGTGCTTTCTTCTATTACCAAGATTTTTACAAGTTTATGAAGATAAACTTGTTCTGGTCTTTCACTCCAGGTTTTGCAGCTTAATCTTGCTCGTTAAAAGAATTTAACGTCAACTGAATGTTTTAGCCCAGGTCTTCGCAAAGACCTGCGATAGCGATGGCACCTAATCATCCTCTTCAAGGGAAGAGACCTGGTGGCTCTGGGAAGGTATTCCCATGTGCCTCGTCTCCAAACCATGCTGGTGTGTGCCCACCACCAGTGTGGCCCCAGGAGGTGGGACACAGCCCCGCAGCGTTGGCTCCTCTGGCAGCGGCGTGGGGCCACCGCTGTCTGCTCGGCCGCCGCCGCTCCTCCTTGGGCAGGAGCTATTTTCTGCACTCGGGAGATGAGTCAGGTGTGGGGGCAGGTGGATGAAAGGGATGGGACCAGAGATCAAGGTTATTCAGCCGGTCTGAGGGAAGGGGTGGAATCAGACATTCAGGATCTCCAGGCATGCTCTTCCGGCTGTCCCCGCTCTCTGTAGAAGGCCCTTTAATCCCAACCGAGGTAATTTTTTGTGTGGCCAGATGAAAACACCCCGGGTTGCCTCAAGCAGGTTGTACAGGGGGCTGTTCCCACCAGTGCTTCTCTCCTGGGCCTTTCCCACGGCTTCCTGGCCATGAGCTGGTGGTGGCCCAGGGGATCAACATCCTGCCGAGAGGGTATGACCTGGCTCTGCTCATGCCTGGCGGTGGCCAGCCTGTGCCAGCCTCAGGGCAGGAGAATCATCCTGGATCTTAAGTAGGGCTAGAGATGGGGAGCTGGGGCCTTTTGGTGGCCATCCATCTTTTTTCCACTGTGCCAGCACTCCATGGAGTGTTTCAGAGCTCAAGGAAAAGTTCTGCTTCTTAGACAGCATCATTCAGTGGTGAAAAAACTACCCAAATAAAGGCCAGAAACAGAAACCTAGCACTGGAAGGGCCTTTCTGTAAGATGCCTCTTAAGTGAAGCTGATGAGATCACTGGGCGTCTTCCCGCGTGGAGTTGCCTTCAGCTTGCTTTTCAGCTTTTGCTTAATTACTGCACATCCATGTAGATGGTGGCACAGGCACTTCCCAAGCCACCAGATGTTTGAGGCTTTGGGTGACATCCAGAGGGCTCAGCACCTCTGGGAACGTGGACCTTGGGCATGCCTGGGTGGTTTCAGAGGTGATGGAGAAGTGTCTTGGTTAGAGCCTGGGCCGAGCCTCGACTGATGGTGACCTCTCTTCCATCTGCAGAGATGGGATCCCCCCGTACAGAATTGGGAGCAAGAAGCAGCTCCAGAGGGAAATGCATCGGAGCGTCAAGGCCAACGGTCAAGTTTCTCTACCTCATTTTCCGGTAAGTTCAGGTGGGAGCTGCAGGGGTCTGGGTTGTCCGTGGGTGAAAGTGGGACTGGACACACATGGAGGAAGCCGTGGAGGAGAGCGTTCCCATCCCTGTGTGATGCCAGAGGAGAGATGCTGCTGCTTGGTGCTGGGCAGGGACCATGTGCTCTCAGCATCCTTGCAAAAGTCTGCCTGTGTACAGCCACAATTTGGTCCTGCCCTGAAAACAAGGTGCTAATTAGGGCTTTTTGGTGGCACTGAATTTGTCCTCCTGGTCTAAAGCCAAGCCAAGATGTCCAGTGTGGGTCTAGTGAGAACCTTGGCTCTGGCCACCACCCTGACACCTTCCCCGGTGCCAAGCAGACCGGGGCAGCCTTTGAAAGGCCCCAGTCTGTAAGCTGGTGGGAAGCAGGGTCACCCAGAAGAGAGGCATTTGCAGCAGGTCGGTGCCTGGCTTGGAGGGGACCCGCTTCGCGGCGTCGCCGTGCCCTCGACAATTAACTCACTGACTCGCTAATTCACTTGACTGGCAGACTCCCGGTTCCTGCAGTGAATAAACTGTTTACACAGACGAGTAGAAACTTATCTTGTCTTGAGATTAATATGCTAAAATTCCTCTTTTCTGCTGTCTTAAGCAGCAAGAAATCATGGATGATATTTCTGGTGGAGCTGGGGGGGTGGGGTGGTTTATGTGGTTTTTCTTTTTGGTGGGCATTTTTTTTTTTTTCTCTCTTTTTTTTTTTTTTTTTCTTTTTTTTTTTTTTCTCTTCCTCCCCTTCCTCCCTAAAGAAAGTTCTATACCCTGAGCTTGTAAATTAGATTATTTTGTCCCAGGGCGTGCAAATCGACTTTCTCTGTAAGGCAGTGCTTTGATCAGGGACTGAATAGAGCCAGCTTGTGTAAGAGTGACAATTTCCAGCAGAGTGGCCTTTTTCTACCCTCACATCATTTCTGGAGCTAAGTGGTTGCCGGAGAGAGGCCCCACCTCATCTGGTGGGTAGTATGTGAAAGAGTTGGCAGTTCAGCTTTCTGCTTTCAGGGGGAAAGAGAAAAAAAAAAAAATGGGGGAGAGAGAGGGAGAGTGGGGAGGGGTGAGGAGTGGGGTGCGTGGGGGTGGCAGGAGGGAGGGCAGAGTTGGGTGGGTGGTTTCTTTTTCCTCTTTTTTTTCCCCTCTTCCTGCCATGTTTGCTTCTTTTGGCAGAAATTCGCATTTTGCCTTTTTATATTCTGCACTTGATTTGGAGATGTTCCCTTTTTCCCTTGATAGATCTGCTTGAGGCAGCCAAGCTCAGCAGTGTAGCACCGCTAGCCTGCAGCAGCTTTCTTCATTTTCTGTACAAAGAGATGGAGGGGGGGGGGGGGGAAGAGATCTAGGACACTGTTGAGACAACACTACCTCAAAGGTGCCCAGTGTGTAGCCAGGAAATAAATTACCAGCACTTCTCTGATCTGCAACCGTTTGACTTCTTTTTTTTTTCCCTTTTTTTTTTCTCTCCTTTCCCTTTTTCTCCCCCATCTTATTTTTTTAATTTCCAACTCCTTTCTGTTTATACTCACTTTATTCCTTGAGTTAAAGTCTCTCCCTCCCACCTCAGAGGTTTTTTTTTTTTTTTTTTTGATGTTTGACAACAGTCTTTGAAGATTTTCTACTTCAGAGTAGCTACTGATGGGCTGGTTGTACTACAGAGAGAACAAGCGGGGTTCCTCAGAGTGCGACCAACTGCTCCTGCCGAAGGCAAACGCTGGTGGGGAGGATGTCACTCCATGAGGCCACAGCACTAGCTCATAAAAATCCAGAGCAGACCATGCCTAGTTGCGGTCGTCTTTTCATCCAAACATGGAGACACAACAAGCGTAGCGGGGCTGGCGATGCCGCTCCGGCTAAGCGCCCGCGCCCCACGCCGCCCGCTAAACATGCCTTGTGCCTTCTGTCCCTGCTCCTTGTAGAGGACCCACCGTCTTCCCAAGGAGATGACCCCGGTGGAGCCGGCTGCCTTCGCCGCGGAGCTCATATCCCGGCTGGAGAAGCTGAAGCAGGAGCAGGAAACCATGGACAGTCTGGAGGAGAGGCTGCAGCAAATCAAGGAGGTAGGAGGATTAACCCACCCGGGGCCGGGCAGAGCTTGCTGCGTGCTTGGAGGTGGGGGAGGTGTGGGAGGGGGGCCATATCCTGCTCATGGGGAAGAACACGTTTCCGTTGCTCCGTGGTTCATGAGCCGGGGGGGACATGCACACAACATTCCGGCGCACGCCTCACCGGCTCCCCATCCTCTTGCGTTTATTCCTCATCGTCGCTTGGCCGTCAGGACGAGGAGAAGGAGGGCTCGGAGCTCCCCGCCAGCCTGCAGAGCAGTCGGGAGATGGTGATCCCCCAGCACCCACAGCACCCGCTCTCGCTCCTGCCCTCCGGCAGCTACGAGGAGGACCCCCAGGCCATCCTGGACGAGCATCTCTCCCGTGTGCTGAAGACCCCCGGTTGCCAGTCACCCGGCGTGGGCCGGCACAGCCCCCGCGCCCGCTCCCCCGACCGCCTACCCACGGGCAAGCTGCAGCCCGGCGCGGCCTCGCCGTCGGCGTGCGCCTTGGCGGCTAAGGGGTTCGTCACCAAGCAGACCACCAAGCACGTCCACCACCACTACATCCACCACCACACCGTGCCCAAGACGAAGGAGCAGATCGAGGCGGAGGCGGCTCAGCGGGTGCAGTGCTGCTGCCCGGCGGGCAGCGACTACTACTGCTACCCCAAGTGCAAGGGCCACCCGAAAAGCACGGACCCCCCTCTCCCGCCGCTGGAGCCCTTCGGGTAAGTCACGAGCATCTCTCTCCATCGCACCCGCCCCGAATTGTCACCCCGTCATCCCCCTGCAGTGGGGCTGCTCGGGCTGGCCCCGGGGGCTGACGGTGGGCTCCTGTCCCCTTCTCATCACCAGCAGGACGGGGACGCTGCCGAAGAGGCCGGGCAGAGGAGGGGAGAGCGTCGCCACGCCGGCCGGGGACGGGGGGCTGCCGGGCCCTGGCGGGGTGCAGCTCCCAGGGGGAGAGGCCGATCGGGCACAGAACGTCTGGCAGTGGATGCTGGAGAGCGAGAGACAAAATAAGCACAAGCCCCATAGGTAAATACGCAGCTGTCTACAGCAATATCGCTCCCGGTAAATATTTATATATTACATGGGCTGTCTATTTTTACAATCGCTAAAAACAAATGAGACTCTTTGCTCCTCCGTTTTAATATAAAAGCTGTTCCGCAGAACCAGAAAAACCACAAAAATGTCATGTTTTTGGCAATAAACCTCCTTTCATGTTATGACAGACTTTTGAGAGGGAGCGAGCAGAATAGGAGCTGCTATTAAAGTCATATTTTCCAGCTTTTCTAACCCGACTTCTTCCCCTCCCCAAGCACACAAAGCACAAAGAAGGCCTACAGCTCCGACTTCGCCAAGGGGGCCCCCGGCCGCCACCACCCGTGGGGGACCGGCAGCCACCCGCGCGGGGCACAGCCCGCCCACCCCTTCGTCCAGGACCCCGCCATGCCCCCGCTCACCCCACCCAACACCCTGGCCCAGCTGGAGGAAGCGTGCCGCCGCCTCGCTGAGGTCTCCAAGCCGCAGAAACAACGGTAATGGCTGCGGGAGGGATGGTCCCGGTCCCAATCCCGGTCCCGGTCCTGGTCCTGTGGTGGGTTTTGGGCAGTGGCAGGGGTAGGAGAGGTTGGCTGGGTGCTGGATGTGCTGCTCCTCTCCAGCCAGCGCTGGGGCTGGTGATGGCGGGCGAGGCGGTGGGTGAACGTGGGCCTAGGTAGAGGGTCGGCCGTGGGGACGCACGATGGTGCGGCTTGGCCGAGCCCCAGGGATGAGCCTCCTTCTTCCAACCCCACCCTACCCCAGCGCAAATAGTTTGAATCCTAGACTATTACTTCCACTCTTTTGATGGCTGTAATTTGCCCATTTTTCCTCTGGGACGGACTCCAGCTACATACCGAGTGGAGAATTGGACTGGTTATCGTTCATTTGGGTATGGAAGGATAAATTAGCCCACAGCATTTTTAATTCTTCCTTTGATTGTTTACAACATGTGAGGGTTGATACAAAGAGCGAACTTAACGACCCACAGGAGACTTCAATTAAGAAGATTGTATTTCAACAATTTTTTTTTTAAAAGATGTTTTTTCCCCCCCCTTCTCTTTCTTTTTTTTTTTTTTTTTTGTTCCCTTTTCCCCTCCTTCCCCACTTGCCCTCCCCCTCTCCACTTTAGATGTTCAACCTCAAATCAGCAGAGGGATCGAAACCACTCCACTGCCATTCTGGGGGGAAACACCCCTTTCTGCAATGCAAGTCTAACGACAGAAGAGTGAGTATTGCAGAAAAGCATTGGTGGGGGGGGGGGGAATTATATATATACACACACACACACACATATAATTATATTTTCATGACATAGATTGTGCTTTGAAAAGAGAGGAAATTCTGATATCTGAAATTTCGTCTTTCAAACATCCTTCTTAAAGAAAGAACAAAAAATTTTCAAATCTTGTCTCTGGCTCTTTTTAACTTGCATTCCTGTAAAGTGGACAAAGATTGGATTAGTCTAATTACAGGATGGTTCTTTTAACAAGAAATCTGCTACAGAGAGGTCTAAAATGGCCTAAATAATTAAAGTTTTCTTTCTTACCCTCTTCATCTTAAGCAATGAGTAATGTTTGAAGTCCAGACTGAGCCACCTGACTAGAGCCTTTCATTTTTAATTGGTTGACCTTAAGTCCACCAGCTGTCTTTGCTAGCAGCTTTTTTTTCTGAAGCCACTCTACAAAGACTTAGAACAAATTAGGAAGACTAAATTACTGTGGACTAACACTTTGTGACCTTTTGACATGCCAAGTGTACATTGCCTCAGAAGCAGTTGTAGATTTGTCTGCATGGTATTCACTAGAGCGTTGCCATTTTTGCTGGGTAATATTGTTTTAATTATTCTTTAAGAAGGGTTTCTTCCTGCAAAGGACAAGATCCAGCCAATTTTAGCCTCACCGGGGAAAGTAGGATTACTTGTGCACCTCAGGTGAAGAATCTGGCCAGGGTTTTGCTCTCTTAGGTGTGGGTGGGTTTGTATGAAGGCAGACGAAGTGAACCTTTTAAAACCAGAGGTGGGCAATAGAGGGGCTCTCTAGGTAGAGGTTAGCCCATGGTGAGGCCCCACACATGCTCACCTGGCCTCTGGTCCTGCTTGGATACTTCCAGCAGGCATTTAGCCTCCATCCCTTATGGGATGAGGTCTCTGCTGCCGATGGCTGGGTGCTTTTCCATGGCACTGTTCCCACCATCACAGTGAGCAGGAGCTCAGCAAAGGCTTTGCAAACGCTGCCTGACAAATTCATGGCGAGTCCAGGACTATCTGACTTCTTGGGTCACACCCAGGGTGTTTCTGACTGGCATGCTGCTGGACTGAGTGTGGTCAAACAGTATCTTCTCAAATGGAAAAACAGAGGGGTTTGTGTGTGTTTTCTGTTTTTCAGTCACAAAGAGCCAAAGAAACTGCCAGTTGTTCACACCTCTCAGTCTAGTGAGTTGGTTGTCACCTATTTTTTTTGTGGAGAAGAAATTCCCTACAGGAGGATGTTAAAGGCCCAGAGCCTGACACTTGGGCACTTTAAAGAACAGCTGAGCAAAAAGGGAAATTACAGGTAAGAATCTGTGATTTGTTTACCCTTTAGTATAGTCTAATAAGTCCAAAGAATTGGCAGATTTTTTTGCAGGTTTGACACATTTACCTTGCTTTTTGGGGGCTGTAGCTCTTACTCTCTTCCCAGTCAAACCAAGTTGAAGGTGCCCTGAGCTGCAGCTTGGCTGCAGGGCCACCTCCTCTCCAACTCCCTCCCCAGCCTCCTCCCCAGTTGCTTATGGTTGCAGGCTGGCAGGCCTCGTGCTCTGACCCTTCACCAGAAAGCCTGAATACCAGGAAGAACTGGGATGGCCTTGTGGTGAATGCGTGGAGCAGTTCAGTTTCCAGACTGGAGTCAGGAGTTGTCTTGGTGCTGGCCTCCTCCTTTGCCTACTCATTTAGTTTTTCTATCTCCAATTTGACTATTTTTTTGGTTGTTTCCAATGTTGTGGCCATAAATGGAGTCAGTGGAAGGTTGGGATACCGGACATGTAGTTGAGATGCCACGAGCTCACCTTTCTCTTCATTAGGGGGTAAAACCTCTGCCCTGAAGGGAAAGCTCCACCAGCGATCTCGAGGTCTTCCTCAGAAACACCAACAAGCCCTGCCTGTCTGGTTTCCAGGGCCCAGCTCCTAGTGTAACCAGTTTGCTGCTTCCCCTCCTCTTCCAGTTCCCATGACAGTAGCTCCATGTTGGCTTTTTTTTTATGCTGTACTTTCCCAGCAGATCTGGGCCCTAGCAAGAGCATCTGTTGGCCACTTCTGCAGGGTGAGCAGGAGAGGGCAGTTCCAGCTTTTAAGTTTTGAATTTGCACTGAATTTGATGGTGCTTCAAAGGGCTGGAAGGCTTGACCTGTGACCTTAACCTCCAAATGGTCATTTGGGTTTGGTACAAGGACTGTCCAGCTGTTGCTTCATCACTGGCCTGGCCCCAGCTTTGGGAAGCCCACCAGTGCAGGTCAGAGATGGGTCACCTAAGGGCATTCTCAGGCTGGGGAATGCTGAGCTGAGGTCTGTTTGGGGCTGAGCTACTACCAATCCTTCCCCAAAACCATCTTTGCATCCTGTCCAGCTGCCATCAGATGGCAGCAACCTGCAAGTGTACCCAACCTGGACAACCTGCAGGAGAGGTCCGTGGGCTTCTTACACCCTTGTGCCATTTTCCAGCCCCTAAAGCCTCTCCTGGTCCTCTCCTGCTCCTTCTCCAGCTCACACAGCCTCATGCCTCAGTTGCAGACCAGTTTCCCTGGCATCACTGTGCCAGTAGCTGTGTAGTCCCAGCCATGCCCCCCCCCCCCCCGAGAAAAAAAAATAATTCCTTTTTTTCTTGTATTTTTCTTTTTGTTTGCTTGTTTATTTGTTTTCTGTGACATTTTCTGCACGATGCCCGAATGCAGACATAGGCTACTAAACCCTCTGTGGCCCAAAAAGCCCCTCTAGGTGCAATTATTTGTGCCTTGTCAGACTGTGATTACTTTAGAAAATATTTTTAAGTGACTGACAAGGATGAAACAACATTGTGCTCAGATCTCCCCCCCCTCCCACCCCCCTTTACACCTGGGTAAAGACAATACCGAAATTTATAAAAAGCACTTGGGTACGTGCCCAGTATTTTATCTTGCACAGACACAAGGTGAAACTAATTACACAAATGTGTGTACCTCCAGGGAATCATTTTGATCTAAGCTTTGACTTTTGGCTGGACTTTGAGGGAAACTGCGGGTGACCTTCAGGGAAAGAGGTCCGCAGTGCCCGGAGTAGCGTGTGTGTTACGGGGAGGCACTAACTAGGCTGCTTTGGTCACATCTGGCATTGATTTCTTTTTAAGGCACATTTAATAAGCATGTCTTTGAAGCCGTTGCCTTTCATTTAATGCACAAAGACACGCAGAAATGCTCCACTCTCCAAATTCTTTATTGATTGGATCAGTTTGCGAGGCGGGTACCTCGGGCTCCTGCGATGCCAGAGCCGAGCGACCGGCCCCGCCGTGGGGGCAGCCCTCAGGAACTCGACGCTTTGCTTCCCTCCCCCCCCAAAAAAAAACCCCAACCCCATGGAAAAAAAAAAAAAAGAGGAGAAGGAATTAAGCAGTGATTTAATACCGATGGCGTTAACAAAAAACAAACATCCACGCACGAGAAAAAAAAACAACTGGGTGGTGTCGGGTAATCTGGAGATGGCAGCGGTTCAAAACGGAGCTGCAACGCCAGGCCTGCTCGCCTCGATTCGTGCCAGATGTCCCCAAAAAAATAATAAAAAATAAAATAAAATAATAATAATTAAAAAAAAAAAAAGAGCAAAGCTTGACACATAAAATATGTTTCAATGGAAAGCCCATTTCTGAGCAAATAGGAGCAGAGTGACTTGTTTGAGGATGATGTGGGGGAGGATTGATTTATTTATTATTATTATTATTTGCCTCCTCTTTTTCTCCCCCCCCCCCCCCTTTTTTTTCTCTCTATGAAATAAGGTTGTAATTATGCAAAAGGTCGCAGAGTATTTTCTCAAATAAAAATGTACACACAGCCAGCTCTTGGGCCTGTGGAGGAAGTTACTGGGAAGAGCGGCCGTTATCTGGAGAAGGGCGGGGAAAGGGAAAGGGAAGAGAAAGTTCTTTGTAATTCATTCAAACTTTCCTTGGGGTTTTTTTGGGTTTCTTTCAAGGCTGCCGGCCTGGGGAATTGCAGCCTTGACCTGCAGCATGGAAGTTGGTGGGAGCTGGGCCACTGACTTCAATGAGTGCGGGCTCTGAAGGACTTAAATAAGATGTTTTTTCCTTGCTGAGCTATTAAAGATGCAACATGTGTCAGTGCAGCTTGGAATGACTTCACAAAAATAAACCCTGGCCATACCTTGACTAAAGGGAGCTGGTTTCATTTTATTAACTAAAAAACCAGCTTTTAGTCCCCTACCTTAATAATTTTAACATAGCCTAAAAATAGATTTGCAGGGTGTTCTTTGTGAGTTGTTTAAAAACATGTGATAGGACAATCACTAAAGAAAAAAAACAATGCAACAAACTCTTAAGGCCCTACAGTGGCTCTTCCAGCTTTAACAGTAAAAGTGAGCTTCATTTGAGCTTCTTTTCCATCCTAAAAAGAAAAAAAACCCAAACCCAATAATAGCAACTGCAAAAGCCTTTCCCCTAACAAACATCTGCCAACTCCAGTTGTCTGGACACTACAGGCGAGGGGTTAAATTTTATTTTTTATTATTATTACTACTTTTTTTTTTTTTTTTTTCCACCCCCCTCCTATTTTTCTTTGTCATCCATCTGATGAAGGCTTTTCCATCCCTGGTGATCAGATGGCAAAGCACTTTTCCAAGGGAGCAGGCATGTCCGAGGAGGTGTGCGGCAGCAGACGGACAGGCTCCCTAAATGCTACCCCTCTGAATGGAAGCCCTTCATTTGTGCATATGCAATTAAGCAGCCTTAGAAGGAAGAAAGCTCCAAACGGGATAAAAGGAACCTTTAATCAAGAAGCTGAACGGTCTAATTCAGGATAATAGAGGGGTCCTTACTGTTTGACACAGGAGGGGTGGGGGTGCTTTTTTGTCTCTGGGAGCGTTGGCTTCATGATCTAACGACCCGGAGCAAAAGAGCAGGAATGCAGGACACTGCTACTTGACCTCCCCGTGTCACGTCCCGCAGGCTGGACCAGCTCTGGCCTCGCGCTGCCAGGGAGCGTCGCGGGAAGAAATACAGGAGTTTCTGGCACTTAAAATGGGTACACGAAATGAGGCACTTGGTTGGTTGGAGTGTGAGGCTGGCGGGTTGCTTGGGTTGTTTGTTTTGTTTTGTTCTGGTTTTTTTTTTTTTTTCAGAGTACCACCACGGGGTTTCGGGTCTTGCCTTGGAGGGAGGGGGGGGGGGGGGGGGTGGTTTTCTTTTAATCCATCTGTGTGCCTAAAAAGCCTCTCCTTTTAATAACAGTTGCTAATTTTAATGTTGGGCTTCAGCTTTGAAACAAGAAAACACATGAAAGAAAGAAGGTGGGGAGCGAGGGCAGCCTTAAGAATGCTTTGCTTTGAAATTGTGTTTATTTGTTTTTAAAGAAGATAGATGACCAGAAATAGCCACGCTTTCTAATTTTCTGTACAGCTGAGGATACCAACTGCCAACATGTGGAATTTACTCACTGTAGTAGCTGTTGTCACCCCTGAGGAGCATGGCACGGCCCTGCTCCCTCTGGCCCATTGCCGTCCCTGAAGCCCTGGGGATACTTTCATGTTTCTGGACCTGAGCAGCCCTGAGGTTTTCCTTGGCCACGCTCGGTGCCGGAGGAGCATCCTAGGAGGGAGAGGTTGGAAATGCTGTGGTTTGCTTAGGGACATGGTTCAGTGCTTTTGATAGGGCTCGGAATAAGGTTGGACTTGATGATCTTGAAGGTCTCTTCCAGACAAAGCTGGCCTGTGATTCTATGATAAAAGCACTGGCAGAGCATTCTTTGCTTTACCTTTTGATTTTTAACTGTGTTTTAATTCTCCTTACCACAGATACTACTTCAAAAAAGCGAGCGACGAGTTCGACTGCGGTGCGGTGTTTGAAGAGATTTGGGAAGATGAAACCATCCTGCCGATGTACGAAGGAAGGATTCTTGGGAAAGTAGAAAGGATCGATTGATGGCATCTGCGTTTCTGAAGAAAAGTTAAGCTAGAAAAGCCTTTGGACACACAACAGTAGTGATGACAAGGAAACTTTAAAAAAAAAAAAAAAAAAACAAACAAAAAACAAAAAAAAAAAATAAAACCAAAAAAAAAAAAAAAAAATGAAGGCTGTGAAAACTTTGCTGAAATTAGCCTTAGAGGAGAGAAAAAAAAAAAAAGGCATTTATTATTCATGAGTTGGGTACTGAGATGATAAAAAACCTGAACTATTTATTAAAAACATGACCACTGTTGGCTATTGGAGATGCAGACCGTGTTTGAGAGACTTCCATACATAATATATGATTTCCTGGGGATGTGAAATCTATGGACTAAGAGAAACTGTGTATAGCTTACCTTAACAGTAATCCTTATTGATATTTATTGAACAGTCTGTTTTCCCTTAAGTCCAGTTTTTGGATATGCTGCTTTAACAATGGAGAAGAGAGGGGGCTGGGAAGTGGGGTGATGGGAGGAAGGATTATTTTATTTTTCTATACTGTTCCCACTATCTAAAATTAGGAGTTTGGCTCTGACCATATTTGTGGGGTGGGGTTATTGTTTTTTTTTGAAGGGGAGGAGGGAAGAAGTGACGTCGTGCCCAGTATTTCTCCGAGTGAAGAGAAAAAACTTTTCTAAAGAAATAATAATTAATAATAATAATAATAAAGCCGAAATAAAAATAGCGTCCTACCATTCATCTAGAGACCGGTGCATTTTAATCTATGCTGCTCTCGTTTGAAATAAAGGTCTTAAGTGCTAAATACCTTAGAAATAACATATATATAACAATATAACAGCAGCAAACTGGTTATTTTGGCCACGGATTTATGCAGGGTGAGGTTTTTTTGCTTTGCTGCTGCCCGTGGTGAAGGGACCAGGTGGTGTCCAGTGGCCCACCTCGGTCAAGGCAAAGTAGAGCCAAACCCCGAGCCCGGGAGAGCCGTAGGAGAAGCCATCCAAGTTCCCATTTCTATACTCGGGATGCCGAAAGGACACGTTGCAAAAGACAGGTTAAAAACAAACACCACCAACCAAAAGCCAAAGCCCGTACGTATTCCACGCAGCGAGTTGGTCTTGTTCATCCCTTCTACTTCCAACGTTGGTGCAACTTGTGTTTCGAGGACGTGCAACCGCCACGGGGCCGCGTTTGCAGCCCGGGGTGGCACGGGCGATTCGGCGGGCGCTGGGTTTTCGGTTGGGTTTTTCTTTCTTTTCTTTTTTTTTTTGGTGTTTTTGTGGGTTTGTTTATTTTGCCTTACCTTCACGAGACCCGGGGGAGCTGCGGGTGAAGGTTCTGCAGCCCCCCCCCCCCGGGCAGGGCTTGGTGTGGCCGTGGGGGAACCTTGCGACCCTTATCCCCAGAAAGGCCGAGAGTTGGGTTTTTTTGCGTTAAGTTAATCTGTGCGTTCTGTTTGCCATTGCTCCTTTGTATAAGTGTATATATTGTAGAAAAGGAAAAAAAACAAAACAAAACAAAAAACAAAACGTATGGTGAAAATATTAATACACTATCTCTAGTGTTTTTAAGACTGAATCAGTACAGTACCTGTGCCTGCATGGTGTTACCGACCATGCGTCGCCCTATATTCAGGGTTCAAGCTTTCCCTTGGTTGTTTAAGGGGTTTATGTATAAATATATTTTATGCCTTTTATTACAAGTCCTGTACTCATGACTTTTGCCATGGCATTTTGTTCTACTTATACTGTAAATTATGCATTATAAAGAGTTTCATTTAAGGAAAAAAAAAATTACTTGGTACAATAATTATTGTAATTAAGAGATGTAGCCTTTATTAAAATTTTATATTTTTCAAATTAATATTGTCTGACTTTTTTTTTTTTTCTTTCTTTCCTCTTTCACCCTTAATGCCTTAAAAGGTTTCTTCTCATATGTGGTGGTAGCTGGAAACAGCAGCTGAGCTCTGCCCTGCCCAGGTAGGGGCTGTTCCTGCTGGGAAGCGGTTGGAGCTCCAGTAGGGAAAGCCAAAGGCTGGGGCTGTGCTTCAGTGCAGTGGTTAAATCATTTACAGCTCCTTCAGGTAACCCCCCCAGACAGATCTAGCACAGCCTCCTTGCCTAAGATTGCACCAACCCAACCTACCTGCTGGGGAGAGACGGGGCTGGTATGACAGCAGGGTCTTTCTCCTGCTCTGGCTGATGGAGCCAGGGTGTGATGTTCAAAGGGATGTGGTGGTCCCGGTGCTGGAGCTGTGCCGTGGGGTCATGCACATCAGAGGGCTTCACCCTTGGGTGAGGGAGGGTGGTCACAGCCTCAACGAGTTGAGATCGAGCCGGGACTCTCCACCTGCATCACCTGCTGGAGCAAAACCCAGCTTGGAAAAGCTACCGCAGATGCATTGGCCTGGGCAAACTGGGGGGGGATAGGATGGGAGCAGCTGAGCAGGACAAGCTCCAGGGAGCCCTTCCCCGTGAGCGAGCCTTCCCTCACCCCGCTATTTATGGGGCAAACCCTATTTTATAGCTGAATGAGCTTAATTTGTTCCTGAGGGAAGCTGCCCATACCAGGGATGGATTTGTCTCCCAGCTGTCGCTCAGATCTACCCCAGCTCAGGGAAGTAACCCTGGGAAAGCAATTGTGGAAAAGCTTTTGGTCCATCCTGTTGGTAACCAAAGCCAGCCTCCTTTCTTTCACTAAACCAATGGCACCGACCAGTTGGGTTTGGTGTCCCCCCCCCCTTCTCTCCCCACCCTATTTTCTCTACGAGGCTTTAAATTATCTGGGTTATTTTGTGTGTATGAGAAGACTTCATTTAAAACATCAGTAAAACTTCTATCAAAGGGCTCAACTTCACACCGAGTACACAGAGCTGGGGACTGAACCCCGTGGCTCCAGGGAGCTGCAGGCAGTTTTACACATTTAAATGGATGGTGCCTTGTGTTTTAAGAAAAAAAACCCATCTGAAGTTCATGGGGTTCATCTTAATTGATAAGCTGGACATAACGGATGGGTGTAGGGAGACTTCCAACAACATAAGGGAAGAAAGATTTATTTTATTATTTTTTTTTTCCTCCCTCTCTCTTTTTTTTTTTTTTTTAGTCTACCATCAAAGGTTGGGAACTTAGCACTACATCGTAGTCTTATTTTTCTTCTGCTATTAAAATGAATCACACTGTGCCTAATTCTTCTTGGGAAGATGAATGTGTTTGAGGCAGCTTGAAGCCATTCAGTGCCTCACAAGCCTTTGCATCTTTCTATCAATGTTCCAAAATACTCACCTCTGTTTTTTTGGATGTCTGTAGAAACAAAATATAAAATGGCTTCAAATACATGGCAGGCTGTTTAGCAGAGATGAAAGGGTATTTGAATAGTCTTTTTAAAATGAATGAAAAGTGAATACTCTCTTCTGTTTCAATTATAAGTGGGACATGGAGCTCGTTAGACACCACCTTAATGTGTGACACTCTGAAAATGTTCACCTACCTTCAGCGTTTCAGAAACATTTTGTTTTTATAGCTTGTCTCGGGATAAAGAGCGTGATTACAGGTCGGGCTTGTCAGCTGAACGGAGAGGCAGCGTGGGAAAGTTCTACTCTTACAGCTCAAAAACCTGCAACATCCAACCAATTTTAATTTTTTTTTAAATGGGAAGGGAGCAAGAACCTTATTTTGACCTTTTTTTTTTTTTTTTTCTGATTATCAGGTTTAAGAAAAGTTGTGCAAACTCATGCTGAAAAAAAGGAATAAACACGTGCTCACGGAGCACCTGCTGAAACATCCTACTTTGGGTCCTACCAGAGCAGGGATCCAAACTATCCCAGTTTGTGTCCTTCCAGAGGAGGAACCTCAATAGCAAGAGAGAACTCTGCAAATCAAACCCCAAGCGCTGCAGGAAGGACGGCGTGAGCGAGCCCCCAGCACTCCACACGCTTAAATCACTCTAATACTTTCACGCTTAAGAGCATTTTTCATCTTCAAAGCAAAACTGGAACCTTTCACGAAGCCCCACACCACCCAGGGAGGTAGGGGAACCTGCCCGTGATGGGTAACTGGTGATGGGGAACTGGTGGTGGGGACAGGGCAGGGCCAGCTGGGAGAGCTTCAGAGCCCCACGGCTGCTCTACAGGCTGGGTCACGGGCCAACAAACCCTTGTGACTACGTGTTGATGGACCTTCAGTGGTCCCCAGGAGCTTTTGGGCCATGGAGCCTGGAGGGAGCAGTGGGCTGGGAATGCTGGGTGTGCTTTGCCTAGAGGCTTTCTTTTTCGTTTCATTTTTAAGGGAAAAGAAACCATTTTCCCAAGCATTTCACAGCTGGAATGGTTTGGGACGATGAGCAACGGCCTTGCTCGGTCCCAAATAAAGTGATGGGCAGCCACGGGTCAGTTCTCCGAGATGAGTGGGGACAAGGACCCAGGAAACATCCATTTTTGGTTCCCTCAGCAAAAAAAAGTAGGCTACATTTGGATGTGAAAAAGCATCTCAGCCTTTGCTCGCAGGGCTCTCTGCTGGCCCCGCGCTGGCGGGGAGGTCACAGCAGCTACAAGTGACACAGTTTGTGCTTCTCTCTCTAACCCTGACTGTTTGGCAGTGCCTGGCTCCAAGGGGGCAAAGCATCTGAGGCAGCAGCCAGAAAATGCACGAGGCTGCCCCCAGAATCATGATCTTGGAATAAACAAAATAACATAAATAATAAAGTAACATTAAATTAAATTTTAAAAAGTTAAATAAAAATAAAATACTATTTTAAACCCCACATAAAATAAATTAATAAATAAAATAATCAAATAAAATTGTAATAAAATATAAAATATAAATCAAATTGAATAACCAACCCCCTCAAGTCAAGATTTCTGCCTCTGATTTTTCAGTTCCTGGCATCTGGTCCAAGAGCAGGAGGCAATGATGGTGTCAGGGCTGGAAACCAGTGGTGACTGAGGGTACTGGTGCTGACTCACGCTCTCCAGAACATCCTCATGGGGCCACCAGAGAGGGTTTGTGCCTTGGGAAGAGGTGCCCCAGCCCCGTGGACAAGCACCCCCGAAACACAAGCCTACACCCAACGGTGGCCTCGGTTGGTAAAACCAGCACAAACCTCTGAAATTCCACCAGCCCCCCCTGGAAGCGAGGGGTGGAGGAGGGACAGCATCCCCCCTCCTTCCAGGAACATAAAGACAGACTTGATGTGTTATTTTTAAGGGTGTCAGTACCAGGGAGGGTGCTTTGTGGTGGTGAAGTCCCATCAAAACTCCAGTCCCATCAAAACTCCAGTCCCATCAAAACTCCAGTCCCATCAAAACTCCAGTTTCACACTCTGCTCAGCTCCCATCGGCAATTTTATTCCCTTCCTCTTTCACGTTCCATTAACCTCAGGTTCCTCCAACACCTTCATCCAACGACTCCACTCCACTAACAACCTCGGATTAATTAAAAAGGAAAAAAGAAAGGAACACTCCGGCTTTAAACGAGGTTCCTATCCCACTGCTTTCAAATACTCTCTCTTAATCACAGAGCCCAGAAAACACCCACACAGAAGAGGCTGGAGAATTATTTAAGGCAAATCATCTTCCTTCCCCTTCTGAAAAAAGATCAGACTAGTTCTGGATGGAGAAAGCAGCTCTGGTTCCAGTCCTTTCCATTCTTCCCAGCAACATTCCCAATTCCAGCCTGCAGCCTTGCCCAGCCTGGCACACAGGCTCCTTTCTCCGTTGCCTTCATTAGCATGTTGCTAATGACAATGAAGAGTCCCAAGCTGATTTTTGTCTAACATTTAAACCCCGGCGTGCCGTATGTTTTAGCCTCTCCTTTAAACTAAATGAGGGTTGTGATGCGTTTCATCTTCAGGGAGCGTTGAACCCACACGGCGAGAGAGGAGGCTAATTTTGGACACCAGACCTAGGTGACAGCATCATTTCAGACAATTCTGGCTGGCCTCCCTGGGCAATGCCCTTCATCTCTCCCATGAGAAGATCTATTTTTAGGGAAGAAAGCCCATTAAGTCCTGCCTGCCTTAATTCAGCTCTTCGCTTGATAAGATTTGACAGGTAGATCTTTATTTATTTATTTGTTTTCTTTTTTCTAAAGAAGAAGACAGAAAGACCCTCTGGGAATTCTGGCTTTCAGCATGTGTCTTGGGCCCTGCAGGAGTCTGGAACATCTCTGAACCCTACAGTTCATCCTGCTTTGAAACAGCCTCCCAGCCATTCCCAACGCACATCACCAGCTCTGCCTCCTCACCTGCAGTCTCAGCACTCCCAGCTCTCCTCACCTTCCCCTTCTTCTGACCTTCTGCTCTGCTGTCTCAAAGCGAGGTCTCGTTCCCCCCCCCAAATCCTTCAAAAGTCAAAGGATAAACAGGATGCATGGCTGGGATGCTCCTGCCTTGGCCCTTCCCTTTCTCCCCTCTTGCAGAGCTGTTTCCTGAAGAAGCTCAGCACCCTCAGCATCATCCCTGTGAGGGAGCCCAGATGACCCCTCGAGGTCTCCTCCAACCATAACATGTGAATGGCAAAGAGTCCAGCAAAAGCTCTCCATCCCTTCAAGATATGAGCAGCTGTCTGCAGCAGCCCGGCAGAGCTTGGAACAAAAGGCTCATGCCTTTTGCACATCTCTTGTTTCCTAAAATCCTCATATCTCTGAAGGCTTCCGGTAGCTCCACAAACACAACGGCCTTTCCAAACCTTTCACAGCAGGTTGCTAACCAAAGGAGCTCTCCTCTACAGGTACAAAATTACGTGGCAGGTAAAGGGACTTTGCCTTCAGACACCGACCAACCTCCCACCAGCCCTGGCAGGATGGAGGTGAAGGGCAAGGTTTGGGGTCTGGACAGCACTCCTGGCACAGCTGCTGTCTAACCTGCTGCCATCCTGAGCTGATTTGGGAATAACAAGGGGGCAGCTGATGTGGGGAGCACGTAGGTGGGGAGCCCCCCCCTCCAGCCAGCACAGCTGGGGAGGGGTTAAACCCTGCCCCGAGTCCTTGCCATGCAAAAACCAGGCAAAGCACCAAAGTTTTGCATTTTGATTCAAATGCCCAGATCAAAGCAGAGCTCCAGGAAGGAAGAGCCAATTTAGGTTGGAACCAGAGAAAACTTTCTCAGCTAACTTCTGGGAAGTGAAACAATCAGGTTTCAGAAAGCTTCCATCAAAAGGGCACCTTGAAGGGAGACGCGTTTCCGCGGGAGCGGAGGAGGTGGCCCTCTCCCTCTCCCTCTCCTCCCAGCCAGGGAATTATTATTGGCCACCAGCTCGCCACACACCCCATTACAATACCCACCCTGCTCAGCTGAACCTGCCACCAAAACGCCCTTGTTCTTCCAGAAAGGGATGAGCTCAAGTGCTGCCAGCCAAGCCGGGTGCTGGCGTCCCCGTGCCACCCGGCGCGGGCAGCATTCGCATCCCCGAGAGCGGCCGCGCTGCGCCGAGCCAAACGCCGCAAGCCTTCGGAGACAGCTCCTGTCCAAGCTGGGCTTGACGGCCTCCGGCCCGTGATTCAACATCTGATGAAGTAGCCAAAATACTATTTCCAACTTTTTCTTCCTTACTGTTTATTCCAAAGCAAACAAACACATGAGAAGAAAAAAAAAAAAAACCCAAAAAAACCCCAACAAACCAAAACAAAACCAACAAAACCGTTCGAGAGTCGAGCTTTGCTAATTTACGGCTCTCTGCCCTGTCCTTTCTCCTCTCAGGACTGACCTCGGTTAAGATGGGCAAAGGAGGGCAGGCTCTCACCTTGCCTGCGTGCCAGGTTGCCAAAGCAGGGGAGAAAGTGCCTCCTCACTGATTCTAGGAGCACGTAGTGCTTTTGTGCTTCACGGCTTTGTAGATTCGCAGTGCCTCTAAAAACCTTTGCCACTGTCCAACGCGGGGCGTTTAATTACCAGGTAAAAGAAGGGTTTTTTTTTTTTTTAGACTCCATTTAATTATTTGATTGCACAGTAACCAAAGAGTGTAAGAGGGCTGTAGCCAGAAGGCACTTCAAAGCAATGCCTTGATGTTTCTTAGTGGGCATTAATGGTTTCTGAAGGCAGGAGATTGTTTAAAAAAAAATATTAAAACCCTCCTCATGATCCCGCCAGCAATCTCAAAAAAATGCATAAACACTGGAATCCTCTGCCAGGGAGGAAAAAAAAAAAAAGTTCAAAGGGATCCGAGAGTTTTCATGTAAAGTTTAGAGTTTAAGGCGTGACTGTTGGCTACGGAGCCCCACTGTTTGAACTCTTGTTTATTAAAAACAGTTTCCCAGCATTTCACAGGGTTCAGAAAGACAACAGTAAAGTGCAGCCTTTTTCACAGCACACTGTTTAAAGGCTCCATTGATTTCTACCTATATGTTTTATCTTTCCTTTTTTCCAAATTTTTCTTTTTTTTTTTTGATCAAATGCTGAAGTTTAGCACAATATCCAAGAGAAGGCTGAGCTGGGGCTGTGGAGGAGAGAACTGCTCTGGAAGAAGGCTTTGACTTGATTCTTTAAAACACTTTTCAGCAGTTCACTCCAGACTCCTCAGTGCCCCAGAAGGCTGGATGACAGCAGCAGCAATACGAGGAAATGACAACTTGGCTGGCCCCGAACGCCGACCGCCTTTCTGATATTATCACCGACCCTCCAGCCTTCATCTGAGCCCGAGCTCTCAATCAACGTCCAGCCAAACAATCGGCCACGGGGAGAAAAAAAAAAAAAAGACATTTTTATTTTTTTTTTTTCACCCCCCCCCCCCCAGGGTGGGAGATAATCTTTCAGCCCGTCTTGTCTGGGCATGCATCTTGGTTTTGATGAGCCCACAAACCACACCAAGAGTGGTCTCAGTGTTTCCTGTGGCTTCAGCCAGCTTGAAAAATCCTACTCTTTAAAGTCAAGGGACTTTATCCAAGAGTGCAGGGAAAGGGAATCTGCAGAGTAATGCTTCTTAGTCCCGTTGGCCATGGCTGGATAAGAGGTGGGCTTTGAAGGGGCAGCATCTGGACCCTCTCTACAGCTCACGGCGAGACACAACGATTCCTGCTCGGGCAGGGAGAGAAGCACAGAGACACACTGGAGGCACTGGGAAAATCCAGTGCTCCGCTGGGAGAAAAAAAAAAAAGCTTACAGCTGAGCATTTTAGCAAGTTCTTAAGACTAACTGGAAAGATCTGAAGATAACACAGCTCAGAGCCACCCAAGCTTTGCCTTTCACAACAGAGGCTATCATCCATCCAGTGCGGGTCTAGAAGCGTTGCCAGAAGACATTATAAAAGGCACATTAGGAGCAGAATTAAAGTAAACATGAAACAAAACAAACAGAAACATCTGCTGAGCAGGTAGCCTGAGAATAAACTCCTTATTAAAGCTGTTCTCCGGGCTGAATCCTCAGCTCCAAGTCACCGGGGTGCTGCCAGGTGACACCGGCCGAGGTTCTGACGCAGAAGAGAAAGAGCTAATAATAGTGTCGTGTCAAAGCCCAGCTTTGCCTTGAACAAACACAGCAGAGGGAAGGGAAAATAGGATGTGCAGGAAACAAACAGGCTTTTGTTTGAGTCTCTGGGCTCGGTCCTGTCAGACTGACCTGAAACCATGGCTGGGAGCTAATGAGGGACCATTGGTGCTCTGGAGAACGTCTCCATGCTCGGAGAGCTGCAAGCTAGGGCAGGATGGGGGAGGATGGAGAGATGATTTCTAGTACTCCCTCTGGGGAAATGGGTGTGTGTGATGGAGCAGGGCAGGCTGAGGTGAGATCAGACCCTGGGTATTTAAATCATAGAATCATTTTGTTTGGAAGAGACCTTTCAGATCATGGAGTCCAACCGTTCCCCCAGCACTGCCAGAGCACCACTGACCCATGTCCCTCAGCACCACAGCTCCACGTGGGGCTTTGAAGGGATCACGTGGACTCCTCCACTGCCCTGGGCAGCCTGGGACAGCCCTGGACAACCCTCAAGGGGAAGAAATTGTTCCTCAGCTCCAACCTAAACCTCCCCTGGGGCAACTTGAGGCAGGTTCCTCTTGTCCTGTCACTTGTTCCTTGGGAGCAGAGCCCAACTCCCCTGGCTCCAGCCTCCTGTCAGGAGCTGTCAGAGCCAGAAGGTCTCCCCTCAGCCTCCTTCTCTCCAGGCTGAACAAGCCCCAGGTCCCTCAGCCGCTCCTCAGCACCCTTGTGCTCCAGCCCCTTCCCCAGCTCCGTTGCCCTTCTCCAGCCACGCTCCAGCCCCTCAATGTCCTGCTGGGAGTGAGGAGCCCAGAAATGACCCCAGGACTTGAGGGGAGGCCTCCCCAGTCCCGAGTACATGGTGAAGATCTCCCTGGGCACACTGCTGCAAACTCCCACTCAGGGTTTTGCACCAGAGGAGTTGGGTTCAAGCCTCAGTACAAGAAACAGCATCCTCTTGAACGAGAGGCTTGCTAAGAGGGACTGCGCGTGAAAATGTCTCACGTGCTTTATAGTTACAGAGACAAACCTGGATTTGAAATGCAGCATGGAAAGAAACTGAAGGAAAAAAAAAAAAAAGAGGTCTAAAAAGGAAGGAGCACCGAATTGCTTGAGCTAAGCAGCCAGTGGCAGAGCATGGCTCCAAAGATGCTCCTGCCTTGCTGCAGCCAACCGCCAAGCCCAGTGACAGCACCGTTGCTCTCCTGCCATCCCCACTCTCAGTAAAAATCCCCTCCTTCCAAACTCCAGGGACTGATGGAAAATATGAACTTAATTTTGGGCTCTGTTTTCCTTAAATCGGCCCAGTTCCAGTAAAATCAGATTAAAATACCTCCAGTTCCTGATGTTCGGGGATATTTAAAGTCAGATCAAAGCTCTTTTAACCAGTTCTTTTGGTAGCACATTTGATGAGAAACACAGGTGCACTAATATATGAAGCCAGCAGCCGGGCTGCTTTAAATGCTGCCTTCCAATTCTCCTTCTGATCCCCTTAAAGATCAGCTGGGGGTGGGGGGGAAGGAATGGATGGATGATGTTTTAATAGAAGACTACTTTTTCTTTTTCCTTTTTTTTTTTCCTGGGTGCAATTTGAGCTGCTTCATTTTCTGCATGAAAAATTTTACTTGCTTTTTTTTTTTTCTTTAATAATTACAAGGAGAAAGAACGTGTCAGGCAACAGAGAGCCAAAAAAAGATGGAAGGTAAAGTGATTTACAAGCCATAAAGTTGGCCTGTGCTTTTGCTTGCAAGGAACTAAGCGTAAGCTCCATGTCTCCGAAGAATGGAGACCTGAAGGTCTAACCCTGACACAAAGATGATTTTTTTTTTTTATTGTTTTCATTCATATGTGCAGAATGAGCCAGCTCTGGTGGCACCCTGGGGTTAGACCCTGCAGTGTGGGTCTGGGCAGGTTAGGAACCAGGAGCAGGGTGGACTCAGCCCCTTGGCTGTGCTCCCACGTCAGATGGGGAATGGCCTCCAAACCCTGCAGAGCTTCGCAGGGGAGTTTTGCAGGGATTTCTTTGGAGGCATTTAGCCGGGAACTTTTGGGTTTGGAGATTAGAGAACAAAGCCAAACTCAACCCCAGCCGGTGAGTGGGGAGGGGCTTTGGATAATTCTTTGCAGAGTTAACCCAAACTCAAGCAGTGCTGGTGGTGTAGGGGACAGGATGCAAAGGGATCCTCTCCCTGCTATTCTGGGTACCAGCATCTTCCAGGAGTTTTGAGATGACACATTTCAGAAGAAGTCCCAGTGCCCTTGGGTCTCTCTTGTCCTGCCCCCAAACAATACCTGCCCTGTTCACTACACGCTCCAAACGAAGGCAGGTTAAATTCGACCATGTGACAACACCAATTAAAAGTTGTTGCTGTTGTAATTCACAGAAAGCAGAGTGTTTCTTACAAAGGGTCCAGCCCTGTTCGTGGCCAAATGATATGACCCCAGCAATTCGTTCCCCATGGGACAGGATGGGAAGTACTATAGGATTTTCTCTGCTGGGAGCTTTCAACTTTTATTGTGTGCAATTAAAATGCAGATGAATAACATAGTAAAATAATAAAATCCTCCTCATAAAAGTGCCCCAATGAAACAAAACTGTCAAAACACAAGGGGGGGGGGGGGGGGAACCAAACCAAACCAACCCAACCCACAACAAAAGAGCAAACATTGCTTCCTCTCAAAAGATTATGGAAGTTTAAACAAACTCATTGTTAGCAGGAGACAGCAAAGGCAGGGGTTTAGTTACAGCTTCCCACCTGCTCACCTACAGCTCCTCGAGAAGGTGGCTGGAGCTCGCAGCGGTGCCCCAAGGGCATCGAGATACCCCACAAGGTCCTTTGGTCAACACAACCAGTCTGCAACCCTAATTCCCCTTTATCTTCCCTGTCACGTCAGCCACTGTCACCTGCAGTTCCCAAAGACCAGAGCCAGCTCTCCAGATTTACATCACTTGAGGATTTCTTCCATGTGGAGCATTTCAGAGAGGCTCCCCTGTTCCTCAGTGGCTCCTGCACTTGCAGTTGCGATTTCTGCCCTCTTTCATACAGTCATTGAACTTCTGTTATCTCCCTGAATTAATATTAATGGCTTCCTTTAAGCTTCTCCTTGAGCTCTCACTCCTTCCAACAACTTTTTTGATGATTTTGATTCTCCCAGCCTCCTTCCCCCCCCCACCCCATCCTCACACTGATCGTCTGCCTCTAATCCACGTCTTTTCCATGAGATAACACTGGTGGCACTGCCTGCACAGGTGACCTGTCTGGGATGAGCACGGGGGACACAGAGCACGGCAGGTTTGGGTGATGCCCTCAGGAGGGCAGGTGGGATGAGGGGCTGGGAATGATGCAGGGACAACACTGGTGCCATCACGGGGCACCCACCGCGGGTGCAAGGAGCAGATCCAAAGTCAACGTGGCCAAGTCACATCCGACCAAAGTTTGGCCCTATGTGGCTAAACAGAGGGAGATTAAATTGCTTGCCAGCTAGAGTGGAAGATGTGGTGCTTCACTTCAAAGTTGGAGGAGGGGAGAGAGAGAGAGAAAGTCTTTTATCTGCATTTCTTAATAGGCAAGATATGAAAAGCCAAGCGCAGCTCATCCCACGTGGAGAAGGGATCATCTTCAGCAGGTTGTTCTGCCCCATAATAAAGTCTGTAGATGCCTTCCCAGTTCCTGGGGCACGGTCTCTGTGTTGCACCAATCCTGCCTGCATTTCTTAGTAGCCCAAGAGGTATACGGAGAGAGGTGCTGTGGTGGGGCCTGACCTGCTTCTGAATTCAGCTGTTCCCATGTGCTCATCCCATGGACCACCGACACGGCATCTCAGAGAGCAGCTGGTACCTGAACCCCATGGGGCAGCCTGTCTGGGGATGTCTGTGGGCTCTCTGGCTGCTGGAAAGGCAGCTCAGGTTAGGCACCTCTGAGCTCCGAATTTTATCCAAGAAAAAGAAATAGAATTGCTTTTTTTTTTTTTTTAAATCACTAAGCAATACTCAAGCACTTGCAAATCACGACTTTCGTAAAACCCTGCCTTGCACCAGATTTCTGGGATGGAAACGAAGGATGCTGACATGTTTGGTCCCAATTTTCTGAGCTTAGCGGTGCTTTTAACCCCCACCCCTGCCCGAGCTGCAGCCTGCTCAGCCTTTCACCCTGCCTCTCACTGAGGGTTCTGTGAAGATGCTGCTGCACAAAAAGTGCCAAAACAGGGGCCACATGAACAGGCTCTGGGGAGGTTTTTCTCCTTGCACAGCCCAAGAGGGACGAGGAGATGCCCATCCAAGTTACTGCATTAGTCTAAATCCATCCTTTCACTGCTCTAAAGCGTTTGCTTAAGGCAGAGCCTTCTCTTGGGTCCAGGATCTCTTTCTTGCATTTTATAAGGTTTTTTCCTAATTATGGAATCTCTTTCAATCTAGACCTCCTTTGATCATGGCTGGCCCCAGAGAGAAGTCGTCTTGTCTGGATCGACTGAGAAAAGAAAGAGATGATAGGCAGAAGTGACCTGCTCAGGGTGACTAAGAAAATATGCAGCAAACCAAGGATTTGAACACAAGCTTTGCACAGCCACAGCTTTAGAGAAACCCCAGGACAAACCTTCCTCCCAGCTTGTGATCAATCACCACATCCTTCCAGGTAAAACACATTTCAAATGGGAACTAGAGGCGAGAAGTAACTTAGCAGCTATCCTGCTGCCCTGATAAAGGCAGGAGAACAGACCATTTTTGGTGCAATCTTAGCATCCAGAGAGACTTTCTGAGCCAGGACATGTTACTGGTGCAGGAGAAAGCCATCCCAGCTAACCAGCTCAGTGGAGACTCCACGCTGGTTCAGCCCATAGATCACAAAGGGCTTCCCTGCAAAACTCAGTTAAATGAGATTTCTTCAGGAAAAAAAGGCTATTTGCAGTGCCACTCTGATTATTTGCCCTCTGTTGTCTTCCATAAAGGATACTGTGAAGTTAATGATCCAGCCGTGGAATTTTAAATAGCTGCTTCATGACTAACAACATGTGCTCCGGATCAGCTCGAGCCTGTATTTACATATTTCCCATGATAAGTCAACATATGGTTCTTGTTTGTAACGTGGAGCCGCTCTCTTCATATTATTACCATTTTTTATATTTTTTTTTAACGTCTTTTCACAATTACAGGGGAAAAAAAAAACCTTTTCTTATAATTATTCTTAGGAAAAACACTGTAACAAATAAGGAGCTATTAGGGTAGCTAGAAGCCTGCTAATTGCTTTATTTCGACTCCCACTCCATCGTGCACTGGTTTGTCACGGAGGGGCTCGGGGCTGGGTTCACAAACGCCGTCGGATGCACAAGGTCATCTCTCTCCCCATCACTCCACAGGACAGGGTTTCACAACCCTTCCCGACAGCTTGGCAGTGGCACTCGATAGGAAACTTGCACTAATGGTTTGAATTTCTTTCCTTTTAAATTTGCAGTTTTAAGGACGTAGATAATTTGTACAATTGTTGTTGGTTTTCATTCCCCCCCCCCCCGCCCCCTGTATTTCCCTCCCCACATCAAAGCATTGGTTAATGGCTGGGTATAAACATCCTAACTGCTCTCATGGCACGGCTGGAATCACAGGAATTGGTGTTTTCCAAACTCCAGTGTTGTTTTCCCCGGCGCTTCGCTCCCTCGACTCCCCTCTTAACGATTCAAGTCCTGAGGTTTCACCTTATTTCCTTTGGGAGATTATTCCACATGGAAATGGGCTCTAACCATGAAGAATTCTTTCCTTCAACCCAGTCACAAAGATTATTTCCTTTTTTTAATCTTATTACTCCCACTTGAACCAGGCTAAGTAATTCCCATCCTCCCTGGGTATTTACACCCCTCTCATACTTCGCAGACAGATACCGTATCCCACCCTTAGTCATCATTTTGCCAAGCTAAACATATGTAACTCTTTTAATCCTTCCTCATAAATCAGTCCAGCCCTTTCATCATTTTTATTGCTCTTCTCTGAATCCTGTCCAATTTGTTGACATTGTTCTGCTCTTTAGGTGCTCGGCGGATGGGTATTCCAGGTGAGATTTCACTGGTTGCACATCACAAGGTTAATTAACACAACCTTCCCCCTCTGATTACTTGCACCCAGTTCGCAGGACTGCGGATGGGAGAAAGGAGCCACTGATATCACTCAGGCTAATGAGCAAGTGATGCTGGCATCAAGCCCCTGTAAACCTCTGCTACAACCTGTTTGGGGAGGTTTGGTGCTTGTTTCATCCCATGGAGGTCACACGTGTGACATGACCATCAGAGGCTGATCCTGCAGACGGGGATGCCTTCAGGGGTGCATTTTATTCAGCAATGTTCAATGCTCCAGAGAGGCCAGGCAAGAATTTAGACACCCAATGGCTTTGAAAACCCACCCAAACCCTACTGGGGACAGGTCCGGGCGGCGCAAACGCGTGCAAGGTCAACTCCACCTCATCCCACCCACGTCACCCAACGGTGCTGCCACGGAGCCATCCAGCTCAAACGTGCAGCCACGTTAGGGCTCACCGCTGCGAGCAGGGCTCTGAGAAATCACCAGGATCGCCATAAAAAGGCGCTGTAAACTCAACGCAAGAAAGCGAAGCAAGCGCGCCTGCGCCGCGTACGGAGAGACTGGGAGCCACTGCTGCATTTCGAGGCCAAACAAGAGGAGTGAAGAGCCCTGCGTGGCTTCAGAGTGAGCCAGAGGAGATGCTGGTCTGACACACGGGTCACTCTGGGTTTGCTCTGGTTTAACCCACGGGTCACTCTGGATTTGCTCTGGTTTAACCGGTGCTCAGTAATTAGTCTGTTCAAAGCATGAGGCTCCTCTAGAAGAAAGAGAGGGGACAAAGCACATTCCACACCAGGGGTCCTGGGGAGACCTTTGCTCTGTGCTCAGCACATCCAAAAGCAAGCTTGGCCAATGCTCCTTTTACTGAAGGTCAGGGATGTGCTGAAAGGAGGTGATGCCTCTGAGGGAAACCAGTTCACAGTTGCAGCTCAGAGACACTGATGTTTTAAGAGTCTACGCGGTGTTTGGCACCAAACCCTAATTTGCCAATTAGAGCTTTGCATAGGGCTCAGGCAGAGGCACATCACTGGGGATCCCCACCCCTCAGGGGGTGCAGTCCTGGATGGTTTATTGTCCCATCCCTTGTCACCCCCCCGATGAAGACCTGCACCCAAGGTCCTTTGCGCTACAAAGCCCCACGGCATTGAGCTGTAAAGCCACCCACCTTTGGTACAAGGGTCATTCTCTTTGGTTCCCAATGATGCCACCATTCATAACAAATAGTTTGTGATAATAAATACCTCGGTGAGATCAAAAGATCCTTAAGCAGACTGAATAAGAATAAATAAATAAAATTAGGGAAGCACAATTTGGTTCTGTTCTTCACCACTTTCCTTCTCTCCTCTTTGGGGAAGGTGATGGTCGGTACCTTTTACATTTCAAAGACCCACGTCCCATTGTGTGTGGAGAGGCAGGCGGGGTGCTTTGTGTTGTCCTTAGTTTCATCCAGCGCTTGTCCCACTAACCAGCCTCCTGCCAAGGGAAAGGGATTTCTCCCTTCGCCTGCTGACAGCATTTCTCGCTTTGAAAGTGAGAGTCGACTGCTGCTTAATTAGTGTTGTCAGGAGCTGGTCACCCCGGGTTGGGAGTCCCGTGCAGGAGCTCAGCTATTCACTGCCGCTCGCGGCCGGAGCATCCCGGGGATGCGAACGCGGCACGGCCTCAGCTGCTACCACCAGCACCTCCTGGGGACTCCCCTAATGGCCTGATCCCAACCATGAAACACGGCTCAGAAGCCTCGCAAATAAACGCGGAGCGGGGATTGATATGTTATAAAAGGGAGAGTTTCCTTTCAGGGCCCAGGTATCCCGAGGCGCTCGACAAAACAACGCTCGGATCGCGCTGCGGTGATTCTGCCGGAGAAGCTGCTCAACCATGCACAAGAAGAGAACCCCATCCTGCTCCCAAGAGCCCATACCACCTGTTTGCAGGGGAACACATCAGATTACTGCTATCACTGCTATTTGTGTTTATTCCAAAAGCACCTACAGAGAGTCCCGGGGCACAAACTGCACAAACCAGAGCGAGCAATGGGACCATAAAATGACAGCAGCGTCACCTGCAGCCCTGTCTTCCAGCGTTGACCTTTCACCCATAAAGAACAATGAAAGCTGCTCGCCTACCAGCACACCTTTCATAGCCAGATGTGCCTAACACTTCACAAAATGAACCCTTTTTTTTTTTTTCTTTTTTCTTTTTTTTTGGCTTAAACAACATTTTATCTTGAAAGTATCAACAGCAAATAAACATGGAGACTTTTTAAGCAGGCTACATTGCAGTCAGCATCTCTCCCTCTCCCATGGTGCAGATTCCCATCTGATTGCTGGGCTTACAAATGTGCATAATTTCCTTTGTGTGTTGGTTTGAATCCACACAAAATACAGGATAAATTTCCTTTGAAGAAAGTGGGAAAGCAGTATGGCAACAAGCCTACTGTATTGAGTTACTTTCTGTAATTCACATTTTCTCTAATGAGAAGCTTGCAAGAAAGATATTCCTTTGGTTGCTCTTCTAGTCAGACAGGACTAACAAGAAGAACACCAGACAGGTCTAGGTCTTCTAGAGATTGCTTTGAACAAGCTCCCAGGACATGAGCACTCCTGAACTTTAAAGGTATTTAGATCCAAATCTGGATCTGCGCTTTGTGGTTGACCATTTATCCCATTCCGCCACCACAGTACATAGAAAATAATAATAAAATATATATATATATTCTCAACAGTCACCCAGACCAAAACATGAGATGTTAACAACTTTGACTTCAAGGTGATTGTTGGCATCCTGGTTTTCTCTCTTACATTTGTAAAAAATGAGAGGACTTAGGCAAATGTGCCCAGCATACGACTTGCAGCATTTTCCTGAAAATATGACCCCACTTTGCAGATTAGCTCAGCTCAAAACAGTTAGAGAATAAAACAAAATGCAGGAATATAGCAGGAACACATGTAGTGGATGTGATAGCTTGTGTGATTCCCATACCAGAGCAGTTTATCAAATCCTTTTGTTTTTCTGCAAGGATCAGCACAGTAACTTCCTTGTGCTTGAGACAGCCTCCAGTATGAGGCTGGAGACAAGACAAGGACCCTGAACAATTACAAGATTCCCTGTCAGTAGCTTGATATCTTCCTGGGAAAATCAGAATTTGAATGAATTTATCCAGAGGTTTTCAGGCCAGGAGGGAGGGTAATAAATATGCAGAATTCAGGCCAAAGTAGCTCCCCAAATGCAGACCAATAACTTGCAGATCTGAGACGAGAACAATTCTTTTAATCTTATAACAGCATTTCAAATTTATTACTCTGCAGAGCGACTGCAGATATTTCGGGTAGGTTCTCCCTGCATAGCTACACCTGCCTGCACCATCCATCTCCTGGGTTTCTGCTCCTTACTCGACTAAGCTTGAAAATATCCTGCCCTGAACATTTCTATGAACTAAACCCATTAGTTCCCATTAATTTGTCATGGATGCAACTTTGACATCATCCTTTGTGAGCGCCGGGGTCATTAAGAGTCACTCGTGGCAGTGACTGCTAGAAGGGAGTCAGGATTTGGAGGGGTAAGGACAGCCAAGGAGTCAAGGTGTAATTGGTCAACCTGATAACCAGGTTAGAAGAAAGCATCCCGCAGGATTTCGTGGCGTCTCTTGTGATGTTCTCAGAGCAGGTATGTGTGACAAGAGCGGACAATGGGATCTCTGAAATATTTTAGGTCTTCTATCTCTGCAATTACATTCTCAATAGGCTTTCAAAATAAAAGACCTATCATTAATTTTCTCTCCCAATGGGAGAGGCACCCATGAAACGACAAGATTAATTTGGCCCTTGAGCTAAATTTGGTGGCTCTCACAACCTGGAAAGCCCAGGCTGTGCTAACAGGGGGAAAAAAAAATATAAAATAAAATAAAAATTCTTGGAAGAGGAACTTTTCCTTCTTTTGAAGTCAGAATGGATTTGCAAGGGTCTTATGTGATGAGGGGACAGTTTTAAGTAGAGGGGATATGTGTATAATTTTAACCATGTAAATAGTCCTTTGCAGCCTGGGAATCTTCAGACTTTTCAAGGCTTTAAGAAGTTGGCACTGCATACTTGTTAAAATCAGTTTAACCACTTGCCAAGAGGTTTAAAGAAAGACGACACCTCTTTTGCATGAATAGGAATATTACTTTGATGAATTTAGTTATACTAATGGGAGAGCTTAAAGAATATGCTCCTGCCCATGATGGATTTTTTTTTTTAAGGCAAATAATAAGGTTCTGGAAGGTGTAACCTAAAATAGACATTTCATAAAAGATTCATCCTTGAACAAAAATGTCATGAAAGCATGAAATGAAAAATAGACGACAATCAGAATTCCTCTTGAAGTGCTTTGTAGTAATTATTTTTACAAATCCTCACAAAAGACTCTTTTCAATTGCAGAGTAGCAAGTGAGGTCTGCATGGTTCAAGGCCAAATAATTTCTCCGATGGAAAAAACAGCTTCAGTTCTTCAGTGGTGATGTAAGGTATTTTAAATGGGCACGAGCTTCAATTATTGCTTTCTTTTCCCCAGCTTCTGTGGGACATGAATTGCCCACAGATAAATCCCCTGCTCTGCAAAGCAATGATCAACATCATTGGCAGCTCTAATGCTCCTGATTTCACGGTAACACAGCCTTTGGATTCGAGTCAAGGGGGTTGGATGTCTCACATATGGGTCTGGAGAGCCCTCTTTGTCAGTCCCCAGCTAGTCCAGTCATGCTGGTGGATGGACCCTGCTCCCGGGTGGCTTAGAGTAGACCAGGTTGGGATGGTTGCACCTCACAGATCCCACCAGCCAGCTCTTTGCTCTTCCAGCACGTTGCTACAAGGTGAGAGGCGGCCACAAAGCAGGGGAAGTGCTAAACTTCCAACCCTCGTCCTCTTCATTGCTGCAAGAAGGAAGCCAAGAAATCACAACCTCCCTAGCCCTGGAAAGAGGTATCGTGGAGAGAAAGATGGGATCAGCACGGGTGTTTAAGAACCAAGAACAGGTGGCTAGACACCACGATTGCATCTAACAACTGTGATGAGATCAGCATCTCATGACAGCACTACTGATATTATCTTCAGATGTCACCTTAAATCACTACGGAAGCACATCACCACCATTGTGGTGACAGATCTGCTCTAGATGGAGATTTTTTCCAATGTTGGAGTTATGCTTAGAATTTGAATGACTTAAAAGCACGGTCTGGGAAGTCTCAGCAACTGGAGAATCAGTCAGGATTTGTCCCTTACCAAAGAAATACTGCTGATCCATACCACCATGAGGAAGGTACATACCACTTGCCTGCCTCAGGGCTCAGTGGTGGCCCAAGTGGAAGCTGGTGGGAGCGATACATGTACAAGATAAGCCTCCAGTAGCTCCAAAAGCCCAACTGGCAGCTGAGCCTAATGCGTTTCCCCTTGGAAACGGGCCCATTCCTGCCTGTTTGGGTTTTTTGTAGTGCTGCCCAAGCAGCACAAATGGGTGAGAATCAGTCAGTAGCCCGCTGGCTCGTTGGCAAGTGCTCACCAGCGCCTTGACATGCAGGGTCCTGCTCGGAGGGGAAAGACGGCGAAGGGTGGAGCGAGCCAGGCTTGCCTGCCAACATCTCCCACCCCGTCCTTCCCTATCACCCAGGGCTATTTCACACTGTCTGAGCTCACAATGCTTTCATCTCTTTATTTTCGCTTCTTGGGCAGGAAAAAGCATTTCCCGAACTGCCAAAATCCAGCCTCGCTCTGCCGGTGGGGGCTGGATGAGACCTCTGCACTGTGGGGACTGAGCTCAGACAGAATCACTCGGGTTGGAAAAGACCCTCGGAATCATCGTGTCCAACCATTAGCCCTACTCTACAAGTCCACCCCTAGACTGCATCCCCCAACACCACATCCAAGCGATGCTTAAACACACCCAGGGATGGCAACAAAACCACCTCCCCGGGCAGCCTGTTCCAGTATCTCACCAATCTTTCCATGAGGAGTTTTTTCCTAGTGTCCAGTCTAAACCTACCTTGTTTCAGCTTGAGGCCGTTCCCTCTGGTTCTGTCCCTAATGCCCTGAGAGAAGAGCCCAGCACCAGCCTCTCTACACTGTCCTTTCAGGGAGCTGTAGAGAGTGATGAGGGCTCCCCTCAGCCTCCTCTTCCTCACACTAAACAGCCCCAGCTCCTTCAAACGATCCTCACACGATCTCTTCTCCAGTCCCTTGCCCAGCTTCGTTGCCTCCTCTGCACCCGCTCCAGCCCCTCGATGTCTCTCGTACTGAGATACCCAAAACTGGACACAGCCCTCGAGGTGAGGCCTGGGGTGCAGCCACGATTTCCCAGCTCCTCAGCGAGGAAGAGCAGCTCAGACATCCACGGCACAAGCGGCTGCCATCCCAGAGCGCTCCCGTGCCTCCGCTGAGCACGGACACACTCCAGCCACCAGCAAGTGGCTGCTCCCCTCTGTCCGGGGATCCGAGGGACAGGCACCCAAGACAAAGGGTTGACATTGCTTATTGCACGTACAAACGTTGGTGGGTTTTAATGTATGCAGCTTCACTCCGAGACTGCTGTGCCTGCCTTACCCAAAGGAGCCAGGCTTGCTCCCCAGCATCCCCGGAACACGGGTGACAGGGGAGTCATTCTTCGCTCGAACAATAGCGACTTGTTCGCAGCTCTGAATTTAAGTGTGTTTGAGTTGGGGCTTAGCTAAACAAAACTCATTTTCTGAGGCAGGCTGAGGGATTCTCACCAGCTGTACATCGCGACGGCCCCAGCTCAGACCTGCTCCCCGCCGTCCTTTTCCCCAGCATCCTCTCCCCTCTCTCCTTGTTTATACCGTTTGCCCCTTTGGCGATTCTAATTTTGCACTGAAAATCCTCCTGGTCCTTCTTAAACCTAGGGCTGACCCGCCTTTAAGACTGCGGTGTTTGAAGCAGAACCTTTTCCCCACCAGAAGATTTTAATTTGAAGCTAAACTGCTGCGCTTTGTTTCCAAACGCTTTCTTTAAAATTGTTTCAATGTGTAGCTTTCTGAAAAAAAAAAAACCTATTTTTTTCCCCTTTCTGAGGCTTTTCTGGCTTTGTATTTTTCCTTCCCGATGTTTAGGACTTCTCTTTCTTCTTTCCTGAGGAAATACTACCCCCTGAACCAGATCTCCTGCAAACTGCCTCTGGACTTTCCCGCAGATGTGTAACCTCTCCGTGCCTCAGTTTACATAGGTGTAAAAACCCAGGGAACATCATTTCCCTGCCTCAAAGAAGCACAGCGAAACTTAATTAAACTCACTAATGCCTACAAAGGGATCCTGTATCCTCAGGTGGACAATCTATATGGAAAGTGCACTTCTAAGGGAGCGCCATAAGCGCTTCAAGACGAAGATAGAACAACGGGAGATCACAGGGACTTGGCTGTGCTCCTCCTCCTCCTCCAGCAACAGCACGACCTGTGCATCTGTTTCCCTCGAGGGATTTGTTCGGAGCCTGGGGAAGGAGAGCACCGAGGAGAGATGGGTACCTGCTCTCACCCTCTAGGATGCTTCCTGGCAGGAGATGTGGGACCGAGCAGCGGTGGCAGCGCCTGCATGAAAGGTTCGTGCTTGACCTTGGCGGAGCTCCTGTGCTGGTGCTGGAGGGCACGAGCAGCTCGTATGGCAGATACCAGGTCTTCCCTTCCTTCAAAGGCCTCAGAAATGAATGAAATGCAGCACTCCTGTGATGTGCCAGCAAGAAGAGAAGCGCTTACGATCAAGGAGGAGCAAGAGCGGGTGAAAGCGGTGAGGGTTTAACGCAGCTCCTGTCTCGAGGGGGGCAAGGGGAGATGCGAGATGGTGCAAGTCATCTGATGGGAGAGGGACTGGGAACCATGCTGGAGGCTGAATCTCACAAGCCTCCAGGGAGGAAGAGGTGACCCAACCTGCCGCTACGGGCGGGCAGAGCTGTGCCATGTGGTCCAAGCCTTGCCCGGGGCCGCGCTGCACCCCTACCCCAGCGCACAGGCAGCCACCACACCACCTCCAAACCCCACGGTCACCGGTGTCTCCATCTGCACCAAGCCTCATGGCAGGGACGGTGCCACGCAGAACAAGGAGGGGAGCAGCACGGGGCTGTGTGGGATTGATGGGTTTGCTCCTGCCCTTGCAAGGGGTTTTTGGAGAAACCTGCTGTGCCTCGCTCCACAGAGCTCTGATCTGTCGGGTGCTGCTGCCCTCCTCCTCATCCTGATGTACCAGGTAACTCTTCCTGGGGGAAGTTAGTATGAACACAACCCAAAAGCAAGCAAAAAACTATATTTTTCAAGAGACAGCAACGTACCTGCTGCTCTCTAAGCAAACCTATGCTGCCTACGTGATGAACACAAGCCCGTGACTCTTTGCAAGTACAAGCAAATGCATATTTCATTATGACATGCCAACCACCTATGACAAAAATAATTAATGACTCCTTAATGGCCCTAACAGGATGGGGTTTTTTTAAGCGTATGACTAGATTAAACCTTATTCCCAGTGAAAAGGAAAAGCTATAGATCATTTTGAGCTGGAACAAATAGGCATTATATTATCCACCGTTGCATATTTATCTAAGTCAGTAATTTCCAAATGACCAAAATAACCTTAACAAATTCTGTATTTTTCCCTCAGCGTTTCCAGAAACATTGTTCTGTGTTCTTCAGGCAGAAGAAAACACTGGGTTTTATTTAAACAGTTTCATGAGATGCCAGTGGAGATGGGAGCCAAACCAAGCCCAGGTGATAGGAGCTGTCTGTGGCCATTCCCATGCAGCAGCTACCAGCATCCACCAGTAACCCTGGTCCTGAGCAGCTGGGTTCGTGGCATGAGTGGTTGGGATACCACGTGATGAAAAAAGTTGTTGGAGATGCAAGCCACCATATTTACAGTTAGAAGGGAACGTTGCATGTGCTGCACCCAGTATTGCTCTCCTCTCTCAAAGGACAACACTGCTGAGAAAGGCTTTGCCACGGCTGCTGAAGCCCAGGGGTGGGAGAGCAGTTTGTTGGCACTGCTAAGGTGGCAGTGGTGCATCCCACTGCTGGCTACAGCTCAGCTTTCTGCCCCATACACGCCCAGGACACCACTGAGGAGCACGTTCCAGTGAGTTGCACATCCCAAACCATCTGCTGACAAACTCACGGAGCTTCGATGCTGCTGAGCTCACCCGTGGCGTAGAGGAACTCGCTCTGCGCTCTCCAGTAAGCATCAAGCTGTGTGTCCACGGGGCCAAAGCCAACACGAGCAGCATCAGCACTAAGGAACTGCCCATTCCTCACCAGTTCTGTGCTGTCTACAACTAGGATTGGAGATAAAAACCAAACTACTGCACAAACAGTTAGAGACTGACCACAACCAGCGCAGGAAGAGGAGCAGCCTGTGTCCAGGCACTCCTTATGCTCTCCACCCTCCCCAAGCCCAGTGGCCACCATAAACCAGTAAGGATGCCATGCAGCAAAGCCAAACAGTGAAAGCTGTTGAAGGAGGAGCAGCCGGACCACTGACACATCCAAGCACTCAGGAAATCGTCGCCGTACAAAAAGGATTGCTTTGTAAAGAGACTGAAGGCGTTCAATTTGTTTCCTGGGTTCAGAACCCTCAGGTTTCCTATGCTGGGGATTTTCTTTGCCATGGCACCCTCCGCTTAACACTTCCAACTGTCCTCAAGTGACAAAATCCTCAGAGCCACTGGGACACCAGACATCCCTGGTGGTTGCGGATCACAGGTAAATGGAAAATGGAAACATCCAAAGTGCACGAGTTACTGTTACGTGCTGCAGGTTTACCGTGGAGCACTGCTGCAATATTTATGAAGTGGTTTGCACTCCTGTGCTAGACTGACACATTCTGAACAGTCATAAACAAATCAGCTTTTCAAGGGGAATTTAAAGCTGTTTTGCAGCGTTGTGTTCTTTAACAGCCCCATCACTTGTAAGGCAGAAGCGTTCAAAGTTCAAGTCCTGCAGGTTCATTTACTACTCCATTACTATCGATAGCAGCTGAAGAACAGGTCTAGATCCCATCTCACCACTGGTACCACATCCAGCCAGCCTTTTCACCAGCTCTGCTTTTAAACTAGACTGTATTTCTCCTGACTGGCTCTACTTGAGAAGGCATTTCAGGACCTTACTTCCCTGAAGGCTACAAACACCTTCTACATTTCAACCTATATTTGTGACGTGAACTTGTGCCTGTTGCCTGCCTGTCATGAGCTGTGCTCTCTGAACACGCCCTAACCCTCTCCCTGTTCATTTTCAATGTGTGCTTTCCTCAAGTCACTGTTCTGCTCCCAATGCCACTCTCCCCTTCAATTCCCACTGAGCAGGATGGAGAACTGGTGATGCTTCACTAATTTCCAGCCAACTCCAAATGTGGATGCAGGAAACACCTGTATGGGCGCAAGCATCACTGGGCAATCTCAGCGCTTAGCTCCACAGACAAGAGGAGTCTCACTGGAAAGTTAACGCTAGCAAGAAGCTCTTAAAAGGTATTTAAGGAAGTAAAAAGGGATAAAATTTTCAAGCCACAGTTTAAACTGTCCAACATCAACATATGATATGATTTACTGCCTTCCATTAGTTACCTTCAGCACATCACCCATCGCGCTAACAGCCGCCCTGTTAGTAACTGTGGGTTTCATGGTCATTAACTTGAGTTCAACAAGTCACAGGTAGCTTTATTAGGCATGGCTTAGCTAATCACCATTTTAATTGCACAAGCTGTCCTCTATGCCCACCCTGAATGAAAGCTAATTTGAAGTTGAAGCAGCATCGTCCTTTCCCTCGGGCAGCTCAGGGTGCTGTCACACGGGGCACTTTGCCAGCAAAAGAGACTAAATAAAATAATTCAGGGGCAAGAGCTTATCCATTTCTGTTGCTGCTTTGAGGTACAAGCCACATCTGCCAAGGCAGAAGCAAGACCACAAGAACCACACTGCTCAAGGTTTTAATAAAAAAACCTAATGGACAAAGAAAGGGAGATGGGCTTCAGTCAACAGACTGGATCAGGCTCATAGCCACCACGTCCACCAGCTGCTCAACAACAGAGAAAAAAAACTTGTCTGCTTCCAAAAAATCCACAGAAACAAAAAGTTTTTACCAGGAATCATGTAGCAAGTGGCTGTGCCTACCCTAAAGGGGTAGCACAAGCCGGTCACACCAGGAGCAAACACTGTGTTGACATTGCTAAAGCATAAACCATCCTGCTGCCACTTCCCACCTCCTTACACCATTACAGACCCACCAAGCCATCGTGCCCAAGATGGGCAAACCAACCCTCTTGGCTGGGTCTGAAAGAAGCGATCATCTCTTTCAAAGAGAACATGGTTTAAACCAAAACTGAAGCCAGACCCATCCTAGTCATGCATTTGGCCATCAGCTTTGGAGCTGGCCAATGCCTCAAGTCTAAAGCATCACTTCCCTTTGTGTTATCATCATCAACAGAGGACGATTGTTCTTACCACTCAGCCTCTCTGGGTAATTGGTTCCTTCCCATTGCCTGATCACCAGTCCTTACTGGCCTGGATTTTCATGTGAATAGGTGACCTGTAGCAAAGACACCCTTGAGCACTCTGCCTTCATTCTTTATCTGCACTGGAGATAGTTCCGATTGTTTTGGTTATCAAAACTAAAAAACAAACAAAAATAAAACCACCCACAAAACCAAAATTCAAACAAACAACATAAACACCCCCAAACAAACCAGAAAAAAAAGTTGTTCTGAAAGTTTACATTTTTTCCTACTACACTGTGACCAACGCGCAATATGATTTTCATGAAACTTCAAATTTTCAAGTGTAAGGAAAAAAAAAAAAAAAGGATAAATATCCACCAAACTGGATTCCATACCAAGCTAGGCTGTATGACCGGCACGGACAAATTCATTTCTGCATGAACTGCGTTAAAGCACATCGACATCCCCAGGGCATGCAAATGCGAGGTTACCACGCTGCAGCTGACACAAGCCCCGATATAATCCTCAGCTCTGGAAAAAAAAAAAAAAAATTAAAAAAAAAAAACCCCAAAATTCTCCCAACAACTAAAGCACAGCCTTCCTGGGTCAACAGATCTTTCCACAGGCACAGGAAGTCTTCATGGATATACCGCAGGACCGCAGCCTTAGATCTCCCGTTCAACCACAGATGTATCGCTGCTGCGTTGGATATAGACCCCTCCTGACAACTTTTCTTGCACAGTTTAAAACCGTAATGTAACATGTGATAAATAATTGCTTTAGCTTTAGCTCCACATCCGTGAATGGCTCTTAACTTGGTAACAAGCGTCAGCGCGTGCGTTGGTAAAAAATTGAATCTCCGGAGCGGGGTGTCACGATACGTATTTTTGTAACCTGATGCTGTTAAGTTTTCATGTCCTGGGAACTGCCATGTACAGTAGCAAGGAACAGACATTCCCATTCCCTTTGGATTCTACAGATGTTTTGTGATCCCAGAGAACACGCTGAAGAGAGACGTACGCTCTTAGTATGTATCTATTATAACATTATTAGCCACACTCCTAATTAATCCTTAGGAATTCCAAGCATTTTTCATTTGGTTCTTAGCAAAGAAGAATAAAAAACAAAAAAAAAAAGGTGCCTTAACAACTATTTGCGTCGTAGAGTTCATAAACGAGCCCATCACCCTATACCAGAACTGCTATAATTTTATCGGAATGAAAGCCATTCTCTTTGATCTCCTCCAGTTCTTAAATCCAGCAGTTGTGTATTCAAACATCAATGGAAATGTGGTTTCAAGCTTCCTCTTTCATTATCTTTCTCAAAGATAAAAAAAGAGCAAAAGAAAAAAAAAAAAGTTCTGAGCTTTAGAGATGAGGCAATATTTTTACAGTAATTTCTTTATCTGATTTCATCCTGTTTACAGAAGCTGCTGTTTGGAAGATTCCTTCCAAACCTCCCCCCCCCCCCCCCCCTTTCCATTTTCGAGATGGCTTTTCTTTAAATAAACGTATATTAAAAAATAGAACAGACAACAGCGTCAGCTTCCTGCTTGCTCTTTATTGTAAAGGAGATAAGGTTGCTAAATGCTGTGCTATCTGACTTTGGTTCAGTGCGTGACCTACATGGATCGAGATGGAGATTTAATGATTAAACTTAACTCCTTTATCTTCAGTGAAGGAGGGGAGGGAGGGAAGAGTACCCAAACAAACTACTGCTCTTCTGGCATGATAGAATTATGGTTCAACGTAATAATTAACTCTCCGACACATTCCTGCCAGGCTGCAGATGGCATTAATGGCTCCAAAATGCCCCCTCTCTGCTGTCGTAACCCAGAGCTCTCCTCGGGAGCCGAAACAACCACGTGCTCCCAAGAGGACCACAGCTGGCAAAAATGCATTTCATCCCTTCTCAGCTGATTCGTACAGACCACAGGGGCACTTCATGGTTCATACATCACCGATACAAACATTTCGGAGCAAATTCAATTAAAACAGAGCATGTCCTTGATCTACCAAACCCTCAAAACCATTTTAACGTCTTCAGTCCAAGGGTCTGGGCTCCAATCTCCCTGCTAGCTTCTTTACAGCTCTTGAAACATATCTTGCTCTCTCACACCCAGAAAACACAGCACATTTCACTGACTGCTATGCATCCAGTGTCTCTCAACAAGCCAGGAGAAGGCATAGCCCTCTAGGTCATTCCCTGGGCTGCTCCTCCTGCACCCTATCAAGCCCGTTGCAAGCAGATTCTACAAGTTCTGAATTACTCCGCTACAACATAAACCTCAAAAGGTCCTGCATGATTGCTTTGACAGGCAGTAAAAGCTACACTGACTTATGCATGCAATGGTCATGCAAGAAAAAAACAACTCACTGGCAACATATTCCAAACTCAAAGCTCATCCTGTGTTCACCATAGGGCATCCTGAGTTTTGCAAGTATACAGATCAAACTATGGACGCTGGCAGGGGGGGGTTTATTTTTGCATGAAAGCCACATGACATGCAGTAGATTTAATGAAGTTTGTTCTTAGCATTATTTCCAACCTCCAGGGCTGCTGTCACCCACATGGATCAAAACAGCAGGATTTATTTGCATCAACTCCCACTGGAAACAAAAAAAAAGCAGCAACCATCAGCCCCAGCTTCTGCCACATCCAGAAAAGCAACAAACTCCCTGCACCTCCAACACCAAAAAAGATGAGGACTACATCAAGAGCAGAACTCACTCTCCACCTTGGAGCACTGAAGTTCATTAAAGGAAAGAACAAATTTAGGCTCTTACCTTCCAAAAAAAATCCCCGCAGAGCTGCAAGACCAGCTCTTTCAGGTGCCACAGGAGTTCCCCTGCCAGGAGGCCCAAGGCAGCCCCAGCAGCACTTTCTACCTGCTCAACTGGGAGCATTTACCTTAATTAACAAACCCACATGGAGCTGAGTTCTCTCATTTCTGCCCCCTCCTCCTACTCAGGTGTTACCATAAACCCCTGGCTGCCCAGCCTAGCAAGGGGCTGATCATCATTAAGAGGTTCTGAGGAAAACCTGCTTTGCCCTGCCAGCTCCTCTGTGCTGGAGGGGGGTGGGAAGAGCAGTTGTTCTTGTCCATGCTGCTGGGTGGCTCTGCCATTTTCCAACAAGCAGATTAGATGAAGACTGAAGTTATTTTATCACTTCCTAGAGCACTTTTTCCCATCTTTAATGGACTTCCTATGTTCCCCAGCTCCCTTTAATGGTATAATTAATAGAAACCTAATGCCAGCTTAATCCTATAGACCATTCCTGGCTAGAAACTGCTGGGAGGAAGCATCTTGCAAACACAATACCAGCCCCTCATCAGGGGAGAGGAATTTCATCCTGGAATGCCACAAATGCTGCCACAGCCTGAAATGGAGCTGCTTCCAGAAGATGCTCTTTAGCATGATGGGAGATGCGGCAGAGGCAGCTTTCAGGCAGCTCTTCAGTTACGTTATGTTGGCCTCTGCATCCCCTGGTATTAGATCATTGTCTGTCTTGTTAGCACTGGAAAGTTTGTAGCTTTGGATTCCTACAGACAACCATCACAGCTTGACGTTTTAGTGCTAAGGAATCAATTAGCTAGCAGTGGGAAAACAGATTTTGGTATGAAAATAAAAAAGAAGGGACAACGCTCACTGATTGGCTCTATTGCTCCTGTGTCTTTCTAAAGAAGTATGGGGAGAAGAGTGGATTTAGGGGGGTAGCCTGGATGGGGACATGCTGTAATGAGCTAAGACTGTCTTGGACTGAGGAGTAGGAAGTTAAGAGAATGTCCAAATCAAACTTTAGGGACTAGTTTCCGAGTCATATAGGGAGCAGGAACATGAGTTACCCTGGTATTTGGAGACATCTGGTCTCAAAGCTGATTCCATTTCTAAACTTCACTACAAAGCTTCTTAAAAATTGAATCGTGAGCCACTTGGCAGGGGAGAGCCAGAAGATGGTAGGTTTCTCCCGCCTCATGGAAAGAAAATCAGAAATGCTTCCATGCTGCCACGTGAACCGTCTTGCTTGTCACACTGATAGATTGGGGACGTTGCATGAAATAAAATAGAAAACAATTAAATGGCATGTGACTCTGGGAGGGGGTAGGTTTACTTTGCAGGGTTTGCATCAACATTTATTCTGGCTTCATTCCAGGCAGCTCAGCACCCCTTTGAGTCACTTAAACAAACCCAACTTTGAAAGCAAAACTCTGTCAGAACTTCTGAGTCTCACCCAGCTTCGCATTCACACCGGGGGGAACGGTAAATTGCACACGAGGTGCTTGCAATGGCCACAAATCTTCTCTGAAGGTCCCCGTGCTTTTCACACACGTGAAAAAATCGGCAGCGGTCTTCATGTGGTTTTTTAAGCTTTGTGACGAAGATTCAACGCAGCCCTGGACAATCTAATGCTGAGCTTTCTGGACAGGGTTGTAATGGAGCAATAAAGCTCAGCCCCACCTTCAGTTCTTTGGTAAATTTATGGAAGATGGTCAGGTCAGAGATTTTGTTCAGCATGCTCTAGAAGAAAGGAGCAGGGGGATCTAATGTTGGGTCCAGATGTGCCCCCCCCTTTCCCAGATGCTGAGCAATTGATGGATGATGTAGGGCTTGACTTCAGGTTCACCAGCGACTGAAGTTCTGGTGCACAGATAATAAGCAAACTGGTGCATATTAAAACCCAGCTATAGGTTTGTTTCAGCAGGTAGTTATTTGTCTATTTTATGGCAAGCTTTGCAAGCATAGAGCAAACTGTTTGTCCTGTAAAGTCTGGAGTGAGCTGCTGACTCGCACTAGCAACAACATTTGGAGCATTGCAATTCTTTTATTTAGAGCTTTTTTTGCACCTAACCTTGTCCCTAGAAGTCTTTCTGTTCTGATGAGGTTATTTTCATATGGTGCAAGCCGAAAGGGGGTTGTCACAGCTACACATCTGTATTGCAATCATATTTGAGCCAGTTTTGTTCCTCATCTGTTTAATGTCATCTGCACTGCCAAAGTAGCTAAGCTCCTTCAGGGCGAAACTGCGTAATGGGAACTGACTCTCCTGATTTACTGTCTCTGTGCAGCGATGTAAGTGAGGCATTGCTGGGTCGGACCAAGCTCCTCCATCCTCATTACTCAATTACTGTTACTTTTACAACTGCACGTTAACCTCGCGGTAACAGCTGTCGTCGGTTGTTGCGCGTACACAACGGTCTCCGTTAGCTGCTTCGACTGAAATAAATTGCAGTTTGCTTCTGGATTTAAACCCAAACTTGGATTTACCCAGCACTTTGGGAAAGCTCTAAGGCCATAAGCAGGAAGGTTTAACCCGGTAAGTAATTGGGATGAGGATGAGTTTGCCTGGAGGCAGGACCTTCCTCTCCGCTGGACTCAAACCCTCTCTTGGGACGCAGAGGCAGACGTCGCTCTCACACCACTGCTGCTCCAAACTGAAGTTTTCAAGTCTGGATCTCTTTCACACATATGTGATCAAGCTGTGAACACGGAGTTAGCTCCAGCCTCCTGGAAATGATGCGTGTGGAAGGGGAGTTTGCATCATGCGTTCTGCTTTAGGCTTTTTTTTGCTTCTCAGTTAATAAACAAAGGTAAAATTCTGCCTCCAGAATTGTCTGCACCCCAAAGTCACAAGCAATGGACAACGAGAGGCTGGGATGTTGGTGTCTTGCAGCAGATTGCTCTCTTCTTGCTCTCCTGCTTCATGAAGCCATCCAGAAACTTACTTCATCCAGAAGCTGTTTTGGGGGGGGGGGGGAAGTTCTGGAGTGGGAGGGAGGAAAGTTTTATTTTGTCCCCTAACCTGTGTGGCTGATCCTTTCTCATTGCCCCTGCATTCCCCTCTGCCTCCTTAGCTGCTAAGGAGCATCGACAGTATGCTCTCATACTTCAAAAACATATCACCAAAATTCATTTATTTGGTCCTTCTTATTTTCCTTCGTATTCCCCGAGTACAGACACACATTTAACTGCCTAGAACTGTAATTGAAGCAATTGCTGTAACAGAGGCAAACACAGGTTCCAGCACCCTCCCAGACTGGCTCTTAGTGCATTTGCTGAATGCTTTTAATTGCAGTTGTTAATACGACAGATTGACAAGACTTTTGACAGCTTCTGTTTAAGTTGGGATGTTCTGGTACTCAACAAAAGCTCCAAAGATGCTTGGAAGAAGCAGCCCACATGCAAAGTGAAACTACCGAGTCAAAAACCATATCCCAGGGCACTGTATGAAATTAAAATGATTTTTGTCTTCTCTTTTCAATAAGGAGCTTTTCCCTCCTTCACCTCCCAGTGTGAACGTGGATGTATGAGCAATGAACAGCAATGGGAAAGGAAATGCAGAGAAACCACACAACGATTTACTGGGGCTTTAGCAAAATATTATCATTCTTAATGTTTGTCGGCATGTGGCAATTTTCTTTGAACCAGGGATAGTTTAAATTCCTTCTTGCTTTGAAGACTTAATTTTCTCCCATAAAGATTATGGAGACGGTCTTGGATAATTTTAGGACTTAGGCACAGTATTTGCTGAGCTCAGGCATGTTTTGCACCATGTATATTTTATTTGCCACCTGCCAGCTAGAGTCCACATGCTCCAGAAGTCTAGAGGTCACCAACAAGTCTTGAGCAAACCCATTTGCTGTGGCCCACCCCCTGTGTTGGATGTGCACAGCCTGAGCACCCACGGCACGCAGGAAGGCACAGCCCAGCACCTCTCGTTGAATGACATTTCCAGGCAGGATGGAAGTCCCAGCCTTGCACACGGTGACACCAGCGAGTAACTCTGCAGAGGGCCAAGTGCCAGGCACACACGTGCATGACAAGGTGCCTGTTTTGCTGATGATCCAACCCCTCCAAGCTCAGTGAGTTAGGGTCTGTAGGAAAGCGAGGTATGAACCTTGAGAAATGCCTCAGTTACTTTGAATGCAACTGGGTGAGGACTTCACCCACATCTCTGGTTTGGCCAGTGTAGAACTAACAAGAAACTTTTGGAGGTGACATGAGAAATGACCGTGTCCCAATCCTGGGGACTGTTACTAAGCAGAAGATGGGGATGAGGTGCGAAGAAAACATGTCAGTGTAAAATACACAGCTCTTTGGTTGAGAGGTGAGCACGTTGAAAAGGACTAACAAGACGAAACCCAAGGCAGACAAACTCAAAATAAGGCCTGTAGACACAGCAGCCATTGTAGAGCATTTCTGGATGACTGTTGTGCCTGTTTGTGTCTGCAGACAGTTAAGTAGAAAGAGATTGTTGTCTTTACGTGCTCGCATTCCCTCGCCCTGAGTTAACTTCCTTGGGCAGAAGAGTGCCCAGAAATAAACTGTCATAACCACTGAGTTGAACTGCCAAGGGGTGGTGAAGTGTCCAGCTCCAGTGTCTTCAATCAAGACGGGTTTCCTTCTTTGAAGATACGCTTTTTGCCAAGCACGAGTTGTTCCTCAGTCAGACACCAGTTATTGGACTTGACACGGATGAAATCTAATGGCCCATGAAATAAAGGTCAGCAGAAAAAAAAGATTATTGAAAGGTTTCTTCTGGCTTCTACTATATGAATCTGCAAAAGGTTGGCAACTCGTGCCCACCGTCATGCTGTTTTTCATGGTGTCCTTTGATAACGGGATTAGGAAGTACCAATAGTAGTTCAAAAAAGCTGTTGAAAAGTCTCTGACATTTGGTCATTACCAGCCTTCAGTCACTATTGATTGGTGTCTGCACCGGAGCCAGTAATCCAGCGCGGGGAGGGATCCGCGGCAGCTGCAGATACGCTGGAGATCGATAGGGAGGCTGGCCGAAGGGATGCTGCTCGGCACCGCTCTCTCCAGCACTCACAGTGGCATGCTAATGCTCGCTGTGGCTATCTTAATAAGTGAGTCCTGGGGTTTGGGTTTTTCTTGTCTTTTAGCTGATTATTCTGCCCAGCAGTTTGGAAGTGTTCGTGTCTATCAAGACAGAGGAATCACCGTTTCGCTTCTCCTGAAGCATTTGCTATCGGAAGCGGTCACCCTGAATGGAACAGCCTTCCTGAAGTATGAATATTTCATAGGACTGGTTTTGGGGAGATTACTTATGGTTGAGTTTTCATGGCCAGTAACTAGATTTTTGTGACTATCAGCACTTCTTTGTTAATTTAAAATTTACTTGAAAAGAAAAAGAAGCAAACCAAGGCTGTACGGGTACAACCAAGGTCTTCCGCTCACAGATACCATGATAAATGTATATTGGTTCATAAGAATACTTTGAAATATTTAAAAGAGCATCAGCAGGAAATATACACACATGTATATGTATAAAACTAGCATTCCATGAAGTGTGTGGGAAGGAGAACATTTGGGAGTCAGCACATTTCTTACCAACTAGATGAAATGCACCCAAGGGTGAATTTTTTATTTATTTGGATTTTTCTTTAGCACTACGCCCTATTGTGCTTTGGATTTCTGGACATGAAAATTAACAACGAGCTTTACAAAAGCACAAGTCACAAAAACACCGTTGGTACGAAGAAGGTGCTGAACCTGCCCAGCCTCTGCTCGAGCAGCTGCCGCTGCTCTACCAACCTTGTCCTCTAGACACCACTGGGGCAAAGCTGCTGCTAAAGAGCTGAGATCTTTCCTCCAATCATTCACCATCCCTGGAGGTGTTTAAAAAAAATGAGTAGATGTAGCACTTGAGGCTATGGTCTAGTGGTTAGGGAGATGCTGGAATGAAGGTTGGACCTGATGATCCTAGAGGTCCTTTCCAACCATAATAATTGTATGATGCTATGAAAACAGTCAGACCTACCAGAACCTGATGTCTGGGACAGTTGGAAGCTTTTCCTGCTGCTTCCCAGAGCCGTCCTACCATACCTCCCCTGTGCCCTGCTCCCAGCAAGGGATATTTGTGTCTGAATTTTCAAAGCGAGGCTTCACATTTAATGGGAAGTATCATCTTTATGTGAAAACCAGGTTGAACCCTCCCTGGGCTTGAGCGGTGCAGAAAGCGTTGACAAAATATTTGAACTACGTGCAGTTACTTGGATATCTCTCACTTGCCAGAAACAGAAGAATTTTGATAAAGCTCTTATTTGGAGAAATTTCTTAGCTCAAACAGAATAATTAATAAACCAGGAATACGGGAGGCTACACTGGCATCCCAAACAAGCGCTCTCTCCCTTGCTATCAGAGAGTAGCTTCTCTCAGTCTCGCCTGTTAGGATTACCCCACTTTCAGTGATCATCAAATAGCCATTTTTTATCAGGAGCTCAGATCAGATCTGGCCTGAAAGTGCAAGCAAGGAATCCATCACAAGGGCAGAAGATCTGCAAGTTTTGTCCCAGGGTAGGACAGTCAAACGGCAATGTTCTCTCTGTCTTGGTGGTGTACGGATGGTGCCAGCGAAGCTTCTCCTGCTGGCCAAGGATGAGAAGTGCCACCAAAACAGCCTGTCTGGCTTCTTCTGCCTTGCCCCGGCAACAAGCCAAGATCAAGCTTACTATTTTTCCCCCCTTCTGTCTCTCTCTTCCAGGGTGTTTTGCTTCACATTAACTAGTCAGTGGCCCAGCCTGATCTTGGTCAGGTCTGTCTCCTCTCCTTACACCAAGCCTGGGATGGGAGTCCCTGCCCAGGCATCATGGTCCACTGAGAACTTGCAGAAGTGACCCTGAGATCTTCCTGACCCATGCTGCATTTGCTCATTTCCTTCTCATCTCTCTTTCTATTGCTTTTCAAATTAAGGTGCACAGGAAACCAGAGCAGTTTCTGATCTCTCCTCCACCTAAAAAATTAGAACATCAAAACCAGTTTTACCAGCAATAAACGAAGCTACTTTGAAAAGTGAAGCAAAGGGATCTATCTGGAGTCAGTAAGACATTGTTAGGATCTCTTTGATCGGGAGCCTTAAATGAAAATTATCAAATGGCGCTTTAAAACATACACCCTTTTGTTTGATTAGCCTGCTGCAGATAACCTTTATTAAACCTGATCTAAAATTACAGCCATGCACTGGTGGTTCTTTGATGCCTCGGCTGTTTCATTTCCTGTTTATACTATGATACACGTTGCACTAGGAGATAAAGCACTTCTGAAGGATATTAAGACATGAAAGTCCCTTGGCTATTTGCTGGCACTGTTTTGATGTTTTCTTGCTCTCTAGAAATTAGCATATCCTTTTCAAAGACTGCCTCTGATGAGAGTAATCCTTTGCCATGATGTATTTGCTAAAAGTCATAAATGATAGTATATTGTGTAAAGAAATGACACATAAAAGGGACGATGCTAGATTATTGATAATGAGGCAACTTGTGCAACTCTGCTTTTGGCTTTTATAAAACACACTTTTGACACCATAAATACATTGAGCTTATATTAATGAGGATTTAATACTTCTGAGATTTTAGAAACTTGTTTAGAACAACTTTTCAAAAGAAGCTTTTTTTGGGGGGGGAAGTTTAATGTTTTCACTAATTTTGATAAGATAGCCTGTTAAGCACGTTTATGCTGCCTTCATAATGAGGAATGACAGGAAGGTTTTTTTAGCATGGCTTTGCCAGAATTAAATGGAACTGGCATATTTATTTTATTAATTTGTGTAGTGTCTATTGCCATAGAAACGAGGTGGCTTAATTATAGAAATTTGCAACAAAATGTTACCTTTCAGAAAAAAAAAAAAAGAACTTCGACACACATAAAAGCAAAACATAAGGATCTGATATCTGAAGGTGTAAATAAGTATTGCTCCATTGAAGCTTTGAAGTGACATTGATTTACATCACCAAAAGATCTGTCTCCTGTTGTCACTAACAAATGACCTGAGCATTTTTATGGAAGAGAGAGCCAAGCCTGGATGACCTAGAAAATAGGGACCAGACAGTTGGGATGACTGGGGGGGTGAGGAAGAGGAACAAAGGCTTGGTGATCTTAGCCACTCTCTTTTCAAAGGGACTTTTCCAGGACTTTTCAAACTGTTTTGGGTGACACGGTCTAAGTTAGACTATAAAATTCCTGTATGAAAATCATCATAATATTTACTGAGTTTCATTTGCACAAACGTTCTTCTGTCACTCTCACTGGCTGAACCTGTGGTAGCACAAGCAGATCTGGGCTCTGGTGGAGGTGACGGGGGTCAGGCACGGTGGCATTGCTGGCACCATACAGTGTGGTAACTTCAGTGGAGCGTGATAAAGTTTACACTTGGTTTTACCCAAAGTCCTTTCTTGTAGGCAGACACGGAGAGCTGAATATAGTATTTTGCCAGCTGGGTGCCCTGAGTTCCGTACCTGAGGCTGTGTTAACACATCTGAGGATGAGGATTTGGGTTCCTAAATTAGTAAACAGTACTTGCAAAGACTCTGAATACGTGAACTCACCATCCTAAAAATCCAGTCCCTTATCTATACGCCTTTATGTGGAGCTGAGCCCTCACCTAAGATACCCCAGGTTGATAATCCTGCCCTCAGGAACTGAAGATCTCATCTGATACCCACTGGAATCAATGGAACAATTGACTGTGGGTGGCTGCTCCAAGGAGCCCTGAAGGGAATAAAGGTCACAGCCAGCCTTGCAAGGCAGAGGTGCAGTTCTGTTGTCACCAGTACATTTCCAGTAGGTGCTAGCACACAGGGTTTGGAGTCGCAACCATGCTAAGCAGCACAGGGCACTATTCTTCATCTCTGCATCTCACTGGTTTAGGGCAGGAGCTGGATTTTTATTAGTTCAGGTAGACTGCAGTGGGAGATGAGAGGAAGGAGCAATTGGAAAGGTAGAGGCAAATTATACCTCCAGTGATGAAAGCCACCTTGACTGCAGTGAGGCTAAGACATTGCCAAGATGATTGCCAGTTAAGCATGTATTAAGCAAATATCTCTCCTTCCTTCCAGCAAGGCCTCCAGTGGAATTGCCTTCTCCTACAATTTACTGGATTGAAAGTGCATAGAGTTACAAAATTACTTTTTTAATGGCTGGGGAAAAAAAAAAAAAAAAATCACAAACAGTTGACAATTCAAGAGAAAAAAGACTTTTAAAAAATTGATAGTGTTTTTTTCTGTATCCTTGTCAGAAAGGCTTTCAACTTCCCTCTTGGAAAGCAGAGACATGAAGAAGGTGCTGGGAAAAGGATTTCTGCATGGGCACCTGCTGTTACTACTGCAAGCAGTGACAGAGAACCAAGGCATTTAGGATTAATCTCTAAGAAATGGTGATTATCGAGACTTCTTCCTGCAGGACCCTTTGCCCACTGGCCTACATGCCACCTGGTAACAGGGTTTTGCACGACTCCAGCCAGCTACTTGGAGGCTGACCCATTCTAGAGCTTTACCACGTGCCATATGGTACTCACAGCATGACTCATAAGACCACCTCACGCCTATATAAGGTTTTCTGCAAATTTGGGGTGATTTAACTGAAAGCAATACATGGAAGGCTTATGCTGAGCTTGTATTCTAACCAAAATAAAGAAAGGCAACGAGAAGAAAACACGCGATGTCCTCAAAACCAAAGGACTCCGTCGCTCTTGGAGGTTCCTTGACAGACTCCTGCCGTTGTCCTCTGAACCATGGGTCTCCCTGGGGCTGAGCTAGAGGAAACAGGTCTCGCTCTGGACTCCATCCCTACCCAGCTCAGCCGGCCCAGAAGGCAGCTGTGAGCGAGGCTGGACACTCCCTGCAGTAACGGCTCCTTCCAAGCACCTCCAGCCCTGCCAGCACGCGAGAGGCGGCCAAGCGCTCTCGCCTGCCAGGATGTCACAAGACTGGTGAGTCACGGGAGGATCACAAAGTGTTGTTCTCCATAATGGGGCTTAATAACAGCCAGTGTCAAGGTAAAAGCACCTGTAAACGAGACGGTACATAACTTTACCACCTTGCAATAACGCTGCCGGGCACGTCAGGCTCGCAGGTCTCTGCTCTCGCTCCGCCCGTGTTGGGTCTTGTTCTCTGCAGCGGCTTTGGGGCTGATGTGTCATTGCCACAAGGACAGGTCGTTTGTAGGACAGTGCTGCCCAGACTCTGATACTCAGGCAGGTAACACACATCCCCCTCTGCTTGAAGTACAAGCTGCGAGCCCAGTGGGTGACCAGCAAGGAAGCACAGCTTTTCCACCCAAACCATCACCAGTGAAAATGCTGTAACCTGGACTGCTGCAGAGAGATGACCACAGGATCCGTCCAGCAGTGACCCATCTGAAATTCATGGTCCAAATGGAGTTAAGCTATGTGCTGGACCACAGCTGGCAGCTCTGAATGGAGACTGCACAACCTCGGTGGCAGGGCAGGGAAGAGACCTCAGTGTTTGGTGGTGTGAGGAAGAGGATGCAGCTGGTGCTGCAGTCACTGATGGTCCCCTCTTGGCCTGACAGCTGTTAAGGGGCATGGTGACTCCAAAATGTCACATCCTGCTTGCCACCTCTGGCCTCAGAGCCTGTGAGATTTCCTGGATCTCCAGCACTTCTGTTCCTACTCTCCCTTGCTGCTGCTTTCACTCCAGACCCTGAGCAAGGCTACAGAGCACAACTCTTCCTTCCTCCATCAGCAAATCACTCTGTCCTCCCCATCCTACTTCTTTACAGCTTCAGGGAAATTCTCTTTCTCTTTCCTGACACACAAGTAACTCACCCAAGTGCTTCCACTATTACCTCGACCCTGCCAGCTGGGCAGGAGGTCCAGAAACAGCCACGAGACATCACCAAATAACGCTGTCTCTAAACTGTTCCAGTGCCTCGGGGAGGACGTCTGCTCACCTGCAGATTTTCCTGCCCATTTGCTGCAGCTGAGGATGCCCTTCGCACCTCCCTGGGTGACCAAGGCTGCATCCCAGGCATCCAGGCACTGTCCTTGAGATTTGGTCCAAAAGGTGACCTTTCCCTTTGGAGTTCCTCTGACAACACACCCAACATACACCCTCTCCGCTTTGTTTGTCTCCCGAGCATCGTTACCGTCCGATAATGATCTCAGAGGTGCTAAGCTGATAATCATCTACCTCAGCTACTCCGTACACTTTGTCAGGCGTGTTGGTAATGAAAACATACGGTGTAAAGATATCCCCTTCCCAAGGTAATGGAAAACCTGAGTGGAGATTGACACTAGAAACAAGATAGGCGGACGGAGAAGCCAACTAAAAAGGAGAAACATCTGGTTCTGTTTTTCTTTGTGAAATTATCTCACACTGACCAAGCAGTACCTTCTCTGAAGTATATAAACGTTGAAGACACACACACACATGGTTGTTATCAAATGGTATTGTGCAAAATTAAATTGGCTACTTTATGGTGAAATGGAGAAGGAAAGCAGGCATTTCAAACACATGCGTGTCTCTCGGCGAGGTCTGGAAGCGATCACGATGCAAGGATGGCTACTTTAAAATATCTACAAATAGTTAGGGCCATTCTGCGAGATGAATAAGCTGAGGCTGAATTTAATAAAGTTATCAAGGCCATAATAACACAGGGGCCAGTGCCTGAAACTAATAAGCGGTTTGGTGAGCATGAGATAGTTCATATGTGCAAAGCATTCCTCCAGCGCCGACTTGCAAAGGTAAAACACCGTGCCAAATTCCTCTTAACTTCACCAAGATGTGCTGAATGTCTGCCCCTTGGCCAAGCTTAGCCAGCTGGGCTGGAGGGGACATCCAGCACAGTTTTCTCTAAGGGGTGGTCACAAGCTTGGCATGTCCTCCACTGAATATAGCTGGTTAGTCCCCTGCAGCAGACACGCGTTTGTCCTTAGCACGCGTGCTCTCCGTGCCAGTCGGTAGCAAGTTTGTGGTTTAAGAAGAGAATCAAAAAAGTCTTTACCAGAAACAACCTGTTACATCGGGTTTTTGTTTTGTTTTTTTTTTTTTTTCTTATCTGATGTTTTTCATCAGAAGCTTCAGAGCAGGTTCCTCGGGACTCCAGCATCACTGCCAGCCCCCAGCCAGAGCCATGGGACCTCGCTGGTCCCTGGAGCTGGGCGGGACACAGGGAGCTGCATTAGCAGCTGAATGTGGGTGGTGTGGAGGAATGTTCTCCTTTGCCTTCTCCAAAAATGAATTTTTTTTTCCATTTGTGGAAAATCCCACCTCTCTGATTTTTATTTTTTTTTCTCAGAATTCAGAGGAATATTTCAGATATAAGAAATTTTCTCTGGAATGGCAATTCCCGTTACTGCACACGTCGAGAGGAAAGTGTTCAGCTTTTCCAGTAGACCCGTGGCAGAGCAGGAAGGAGGGCTTGATTTTCCTGAGTTCCACTCCAGAGCTCTGTTCACTGAACCACACAGCCAATAAAGGTTGGATAAACCTACCTTTCCCACAGTGCTGTGAACCTGGGCAAAGGGTGAAGTTAACAACCCTACTTTTTTTTATTATTATTATTTATTTATTTTTGTTTAATTCCAGATTCAGAAGCAGAGACCCAAGAGCAGTGCCGGGGCTGGCTCCAGGCAATGCAATTCTCATTCCTTTGAAAATTCTTGTTCTGCCAGTTGGGAGTTTTGTTCAGTGTTTCCCTTCCCAGTTGGTGTCATGGGGCTGAACTTTCTCAAGGTGTTGACTGCGTGGAAAGAAGAAAAAAGGAGGGCAGATTTCATCTAGCTTGGATTTACCTGGGGAGTGATTTTCTGCCAGAGATCCTAATCTGAAACTGCTCCCCCCTGGAGTGGTTTACAGTCTCTGACATATGCAGGGATGGACTGTGAATCTGTCCACACCAGTGGGGCTGGCCAACCACTCAGGGAAAAGATAGTTTGGCATTTTGGCTCATGATATGAAGAATCAAGTTTATTAGAGCCATGGCTGTGCCTCCGCACCGTGCCAGGCACTGCACCTTACTCTGAAAATCACAGCATTCATGGAAAAAGCAGGAGGAATTTGCTCATCTATCACCAATTTTGACAGGGTGAAGGAGTCCAGGTGAGCTTCTGGATGTCTTCTGGAGCTGGTTCTGTCGCAATTAACTTTTAAACTCTCCACTATGGCTCCCTGAAAAGGTAGGAGAGGCGTCTCCAGACATCTCCTTTGGAGGGAAGGGTTACTGAGCAGACTTCCAAACTGCCTTAGGAAACATAACTCTGAGCCCCCAGTTTCAATGGAAATGCAGTGAAGAAAACCTCAAAAAGCAAACTACAAGCTCCTCTCACAGATTTCCTTTTCCTTTCATGGTGCAAATTAGAGAATACAAACTTAGCGGAATTGCAAGCATCTAAGAATAGCTTTGATTTTCCTAAACATTTACAATTCTGTTTTATGTACATCGTCAGAAAAGGAGCAAGGAAATACAAAATGTAAATCTTTAAATGAACCTGAATACCGAGGAGACTTTACATATCTGCTTGTAACAAATGGGATGTTGCAGCTAAATCTCAAACAGGGGAATCAGAGAGTTTCAATAGCCATGGATGCATGGAGTGTAATCAGACATGGGATGTCTTCTCTAGGGTCCTTCTCTCCTTCCCTTGCAGGTTGATAAAACTATTGTGACGTGCTATAGATTTTGCTGCCTGCCATTCTGTTGGGTTTCACAGCCCCCAGAGCCAGAATCCAACCCCCATTGCAGACAGCAGCAATGACATGCTAAGCTGAATGTCAAAATCCCACCTGGCAAAGGGGCTGAGGGGTCACCCTCATCGCTATGGGATGCGCAGTGCAGAGTGGACCCAAGAAGCAAGTCTCCTGCAAGGTCTAAGGCACCCAGAAGCCATGGATCTGAAGCCACCTCCAGATGTGGAAGATTTGCAGGAGAGCCTGTTGGGCATCTCTGGTAAAAAGTCACATTTAGAACATGAAAATTGTTCTTGGTTGTACTGCAACGCTGAGAGAAAAGTTGGATCTGGGAGAAGACATTAGCCCTTTCCTCACAGGACATCCCTGATGGAGCAGAGAGCATTAAGAAAGCAATTTAAAAAACATAATGCTCCGGAAGCACCTAATTTTACTACCAGCTGGGTGTTAAATTAATTGTGTGCAAGGCGACTGCGGCACAAGATGGAAAAGTCAGGCTGTAAAGTGTGTGTGCTTTTCTAAGGGTGATTTTTCTTTTCTCTTGGTCGAACACAAGGAGTGTATCTCATGGAAAGCATCAGGTGATCAGCAGAGTGATATCATGATGGATTAGCCCAGCGCATACTTGCCTGGAAATGCTCAGAGGTCAGGAGCAGGTTATAACTCTCTCCAACACTGAGTTATGAGCATGCGTTCCCCTCTCTCTGTAAGGCTGCTTTTCAGAGAGGGAAGGAGGCTGTCTACAGATGGGCAGAGCGATGATTCACTTGTCTCCATAGACCGAGGAAACACGTAGAAGTGAAATCTTGGAGACCGCAGAGCCTGATAAGTGTTACCACTCCCATTTTCTCACTAGGTAAACCGAGGTCAGAGATGCTTTTCGACTTGCCCAAGGTCATGCATTAAATTAGCGGTAGAGCCAGAAACAAGACCTAAAAGACCCTGCTTCCTTTCATTGCCACAGCGTTTTCAATTGCAGATGCAGAAATGTTGCAGGCCTGTTGTTCAAAAAAGAACCCATTACCCGTCTGCAGGACTTGTATCGACCTCGGGAGAGATCAAATAGCCCCGTGGTGAAAAGGCATCCAAGAACAGCTGCCTGCCTGCTAACTGGTTTTTAGGCTGTCATTTCTTCAGTAGCATCATTCCCAGTTCCCACTGAACACTCTTAATTTAGATTGATGGAGCCGTTCTGCCAAGCGCGAAAGTTTCATTTACAGATATGCAACTTCTATACTTGTTCAAAACAGCCAGAAATATTATTTATACCGAATTTACAGCTCAAAGCTAACAGCTGTTAAAGGCTCTCCCTGCGCTCTCCTTCCACCATCTATCTATCTTTCTTTCTTTCTTTCTTTCTTTCTTTCTTTCTTTCTTTCTTTCTTTCTTTCTTTCTTTCTTTCTTTCTCTTTCTTTCTTTCTTTCTTTCTTTCTTTCTTTCTTTCTTTCTTTCTTTCTTTCTTTCTTTCTTTCTTTCTTTCTTTCTTTCTTCCTTCCTTCCTTCCTTCCTTCCTTCCTTCCTTCCCTTTCCTTCCCTTTCCTTCCCTTTCCTTTCTTTCTTTTCTTTCCTTTCTTTCCTTTCTTTCTCCTCCTTTTCTTTTTCTTTTTTAATCTGCTCAGGATCTTGTTTTGGAAATACCCCAGGATTGTAATAGGTTTACTTGTACTGTATTACTTGTCAGCTTTGTTCATCTACTGATGAAGTGCCAGCCCTGAAGTACTGCCAGATGAAAGCAGGCACCTTCTAGCACTGAAGGGAACTTCCCTGAGATAATTTTATTAGCTGAGTCACTACGCAAGTGCTCTGAACTAACAGCAGGTCTCTGCCCAAACGAGCTTACAGTGGGAAGGTGTGCGGGAAGGGCGGATGCGTGGCATCCACCAAAACCCAGGGAGGAGGTTACAACCTCAGCTAGACCTGCTCTGGCCAACTGGATGAGCAAATAAGCTGCAGCAAAACTTCAGGGGAACCCAACCGCTTCTGTCCCCATGGCTTACATTTGCGGTGATTCGGGTTCTCGGGCAAGACCATGCACCACGCCAAGCAGCAACGCAGCCCAGGAATGGGGGAAATCCACCCACCATCTACTCAGCACTTCATCCTGCTCCAGACTCTTGTCTCCTGGCTGATTTGAAGCCCAAACTGGGGCTAGCTCAATTCTCCGGCCCAGATCTCAGTTCTGATGAGTCTCCATGAACGTTTTAACTAACTTGGCTCAAATTCCAAGCTCATAGCAGAACACGAATCCAGGCGCTTTCATGTGGTCTGAGGTTTTGTAAAGAAAGGTTCATTTGGCTCTCAAGTTGACTTTGGGTTTGGCTGTGTCTCCTGGGCCACTCCAGCCTGTGAGGGCAGATGTGGGCTGGCCCAAGCCCTGCCATTTCTGCCACAGCTGGGCACAGACCAGCTTTTGGCACTGCAAAGCGTAGAGAAGCAAGAAAACAGTGGGCTACTGATAGGACGAGCTCTTTGCAGGATGCACAGCGATCTACCATGATCCCTTCCAGAAATTTAATCCTGTGATGGCCTTCTACCTCGACAGGATCATCTCACGCACTCCTCTTGGTTTCAAGTGATGTTAACAGTTTAACTTGCTACCATCTACTGAGTTATTATTTCAAAAATCTGAATGCTACGGTGTTCTCTCGTTCCTCTCCCTTGCACAGATTTCAAGGTGTAGGTGCAATATCTTAGCAAAGAAGGAGGAATTCTTTTCCTGGGTAAACGTGATGTAAGTGAAAGTGAGCTCCTGGTGAGGGAAGTCCTTCGGGTGCTTGTGCGTGTCACCATAGTGGCAAGCCAGCTTGCTGACCAGTAATTAGCTCGGTTGAAGTCTGGCTCAGCAGATCAAACTACAAAGGCATGCATTTTTGAGGGACTTCTTTCTTGCAAGAATATATAAGAAGCCTTTCTAGGAGTGATTGCTTAAGTCCCTCCTGTGATCTCCCATAGTAGACCTAAAAAGTAGATTAAGAAAAGTAATAAGCTAAAGGGGAAAAAAAACCCCACACTGCTTTGCTCATTTATTTTATATATTAAGGGGAACACTGACCTTTGAGATCTCTTTTTTCCCTAGTATGCATGGTGATGAATAGAATGTATTCTGACTTTAAATGAAACAGAGTGCTTTGAAAAGACAGAAAATTAGCAACATATGGGCCAAAGGACCCAAAGAGATGAGAAAAAAGGAGGGGAAAGAAAACGACTTAAAGACAGTTTCAGATGTCGCTGTGATCCTGCGGCAGAATATTTTAATGTTACTGCTATTAGGGGAAGCCAGGCTCCCTTTGGACATCCCCCTTTTGTCACACGTGATGGGGCTGTTCTGTGCACAACGCAAAGTGCAACTGCCAGTGCCCCTTGCCCCACCACACCAGGCAATGCCACGGAGGAAAAGGACAGCAGGATTTTACAAGCAAGGTTATTTTTCCCTTCTCTATCCCCCTCGCTCCTGTGGACCAGAGATGCTCACCATGTAAGATAGGATCTTCCCTGTTGGGCTCCCAAGCAGCCTTAGAGCCCTTTGATTTGGGTCCCTGGTGCTTCCTCTCAGGCTCACCTCAGCTCTACCCAGGACAGGACTCAGATGTGAAGCAGAACACCTTGTGTGTTGACCTGGATGTCCCTGGACGTCTGCACAGTGACCAGGTCACCACAGGCTTCTCCAACCAGAAGCCCTACTGGACCATGCCCCAAAAATGCAACACCAGTCCTATTACCTGACCACCACCAGTGTTCACAGATGATTTTTCCACAGACAAACACACAGAAGCGTAGACTGGTTCGGGTTGTAAGAGACCTTTCAAGACCATCTAGTCCAACCTCCTTGCAGTGAACAGGGACATCTGCAACTAGAGCAAGTTGCTCAAAGCCTTGTCCAACCTGACCTTGAACACATCCTCATGTGCTTTGCCCTGTCCATAAGGCACCTGCCACCTGCACCCGAGACACGGTTTTCCATGCGCTCACCATCACACTGACACAAGCATGTTCTAACTTTTATGAATAAAATCAGTAACAAAACCCAACGAAATAAAACAAACAAAAAAACCAACCCAAAACAAAAACAAATTCATATTGCTGTTTATAGTCCTACCGTAAATTCTCCTTAATTTGTTTGGGTCTTTTTTTGTGGGAATTTTCTTGGTTTTCTCTAAATTATATCTGAAAAGTCACGTTTCTAGTGGACGAGGAAATGCACTTGATAAGGGGTGGGTTGGTTAAAAACAGTTTATGCTACAGATGAACACTGCTTAACCTGAGCCTTTTTGATGGCTGGAGATCTTCATCAAATCAGGAATTAGCTAAAGCAGGAGTTTGAGTATCAAACTGTTCACAGCTAACTTTGCGCGTTCGTTTACGTGCCTTATTAACTTACTCAATATTCTTAATTAAATCCCTAAATACTCCCATTTTAACTAAGGTCTGATGCAAGCCAACCAGCATGAGGAAACTCGGAGTGAAGACTCCCACTTCTCCCCTCGCTCTCTCGCAGAGTTTGTGTCGAGAGGGGCCACGTGCTGATAGGAAATATCTTCAGCAGAGGGGTAATTGGAGCAGAGAAGCCGACCTAGCCAGGGCTGACAGTTCTGCCCTGACGTTGGGGAGTGCCAGATTTATTTGCTACACAGGCAGATCCAAGAGTCGTGTGGTTGTGGCTTGGTTTTTATTTTCCCAAGCTCAACCGAAGTTGGGTGAAATTAACTTTCTATCCTGCTAGTCTATTTGGGCCAGATCCGCTTGGTTTTTCCGTTCTGTCTCCTGTCGTTTCAGCTCATTCGTCTCTCAGCTGAAAAATGAAGGGGGTCAAAAATGTCCTCTGCTGTTGCACAGGCGTGAAAACTGTTCTGTGCTCCCCACAGTAGCCATCCATACCCAGGCACCCTCTGCACGCCCTGTGATCGATATTCCACGACTCTGCCGTGGTATTTGCACAGACCTGCTATGCCTTGCCTTTCCCCTCCCTACATTTTGGAGCGTTTAGTTAAAAATGACTTCGTGGCTTTGCCTCTCCTCTTGGTCATTGATAGGCTTTGCTTTTGCATAGGGTGCAGGAATATTTCTCAAAAAGCCTATTTTTTTTTTTTTTTTTTTTTGCAAATGCTTCTGCTTCCTTCCAGAGCAGCGCGCGCTTAAATCAGCCCAGGGTTAAAAGCAACGACGTACATAGGAAGCTTGTGACTGAAATCCTCTATCCTACAACTCCCACAGTAATAGCATGAACCTCTTTTGGCATGAACCATGGGCCAGTTTGAGGAGGGACAAGGAGGGAAATTAAGCCCCTATGGGCTTTGGCCAAGGTGCCACTTGGCGTGGTGTCGTTAACGGCTGGTGGCTTATGGAAATCCTTTAGCAAATGGCTTCTCTGAGCAGCCTCACTTCTCAGGTGTTATTCAAAGAGGAATTCAAAGGCCTAGGATGAGGTTTGAAAGGATAGATGCCAGGGTCAGTCAAACACAAACTCCTCCAGACTTTGGTGGGACATGTCACAATTTGAACATCGCTGGCTCTCGCAGAACTAAAACTTGTTTCTTGGTGTTTTACCTGCTCAAAAGTACAGCCAGCTCCACCTGCCTCCTGGTGTGTGGAAAAGGAAGTCCAGCTCAACTTTTTATCCAAACTCTCCCAGAAGTCTATGCTTGGGATGAAGAGAGTGAAAGAAACAGCACCCAGAAGTCACACTTTGCCCTTAGACCAGTATCGCCCAGGACAAAGGCTTGGCACTCTCGATCCTAGCTGGTTCAGCAGGGAGAACACCTGCAGCCTAAGGACATCAGGCCATAAACCTGACCACAAAAGGGCATCCTGAGCCCTGCACTCTCCTCTCCACCTGTCTCAGCAACTTCCAAGCCTCTCCCAGGCTGCTGTCCCATGACTCGTTTGCAGACAGCCTGAGACATTAATGAGCTGGTGACTCTTCCCACAGCTTGGCTTGTGCAACTTCACACAGCAGATCTGGAGGTAACGGCCATGATTTTCCTCTCAGGTTCATCTGTATACCCAGGGAGCTGTTAGTTGCACTCTACCTCTTCTCCACCAGCTTCTCCTCCACCTGTTAGGTCTTGCCTTCTGGGCCAGAAGGGCTTAGGGAGAACAAGCACCCAAGCCCAATGGTGCCCTCATCTGGCTGAGGCTCCTGTGTGATAAGCATCCACTGCAAATATCCTTCCTCATCCTCTTCTCCACACCAGGCAATACCAGAAGCAATGGACACAGACTCCAGCTGGTCCCCGATGTGGTTATGTGTCACATCCAAGGTGAGCTGGCCCCATGGGAGCCTTTGTCTACCTGTGCCACCAGCTGCTTTCCCATCTCCCCCACCCTGGCCTCTCTGCTCCATGCTGTGCAGCCCATGGAGCACGTAGCCCTAAAAGCAAAGTCCTCAGGTAATGATTTTTAGGGTCAGGTCAACGTCGCCCTTCACTTCCCCAAGTGGGCATCAAGAGGAGCCCCACCACCAAGAGCAAGGTCAACAGGCAACGCACGCCAGACAGCTGTGGATTTGAAGTGACATCATGAGTTTGCGGTTGTTGTGGTTTTTTTTGGTTTTGGGGTTTTTTTTTTCCCCCCCAAACAGACCTTTCAAAATTCAGTCTTGTGGTTCCTTCCACAATAGATACGGCTGGGTGTTGGCAAGCGGCCAGCTCAACTGCTGATGGAACCGTACAGTTCAGCTCCAAGCCGCGGGACTCTTCCTCCAGAATAAAGGCTCCTTTTCAGTTTATAGACACAAATAATGCGAATAAAGGCATATTTCATGCGTGATGTCTAAGTATATCAATCAGATAACTGGAACTGGTCTGCGTGTGGAGAAATTTCTGACGTAATACAACTCGGACGAAGAAGAAAGGCACTTTCATTAATCCGGTGCTTGGAATGTCACTTGTACACCAACAAGTGATTCAGTAAGAATTTGGAAAAACAAATGAAGCCATCGTTTTCAAATATGCAGGAACCTCCCAGATTACAAGAGCAAGGGAGTGTATGGGATTCACAAGTAGAAAGAGACTCCCGGGTCCCAGAAAGGTCTAGGGAAACAACTGGAAAATGCAGAGCAGATATGCATAAATTATGCTGGCGAGTCCCACAGAAAATAAAATCAGTTTACCCTGTATTGTATTTTATTTTTTCCGGGAGAAGGAGGAAGGGACTGCAAAAAATAAGATGCTGAGGACTGGAGTTTGAGACAACCCTCATGCAAATCATCTTTTGCAGTGTGAGTACAGAAGGGACTTGCTGATTCCTGCCAAGACTAAGAGGATCTTACATTCAGACCCCCGTCCTGTTGAGATTTCCAGCTCGTCTGCAATATGAAGACAGACTCTTCCATCATGTCCTTATAGCCCAGAGAACATACAATAACCACGAGGCATTGTGACAAACTCACACAAATCCTAGTGGACTCACACCACAGAACTGAGCTCAGGATGTAGGTTTGAGTGCCCCGAAGTCTGGTAAGCTTGAATTTAGTAAAAAAGCATTACATTAAAATTAAATGAAAGTTTTTATTTGAACCAAAGAAAGGAAATTAAATTTAGGTGGAAATTCCATCATCCATATTTCCTGCCCCGTGTCTCCGTGTTTTGGCACCTACAGAATGGTAAATACCCTTCTGCACTCTTTGGACATCCCCACTGTATCTTAAGCTCCTTTTGTGTAGGCACAAGAGGATGCGTTAATAACCTTATCTCACCTTTAACTGAGAAACATTTTCTTGCCTTTGAAAATGAAAGACAGACTCTGAACATTACTTTTATGTCAATTTTTCTTATTTATCACAAGTATTTATAGGGTGCCTATCACAGAGGTATCCAAGCGTCAGGTTTTCTCATGGTAAGTTCTTTGATTTTTTTTTTTTCCATTATTATTATTATTTTTTTAAAAAGGTAATTTTGTCAAGAAAATGAAGTTTTCATTTTAAAAAGTATTTAAAGGATTGATATAAAAAATGAGGAAACATCTCTCCAGGGATAATATGAAAACTGTATCTGCTTTACAGCTGTTACGGCCCATTCCAGCCGTTCCCTAAACATGGTCTTGCACCACTGATGGTCCATGGCATTTTTTGCTGGAGCTCCACAGAAATCTTGGCTCTCTCCCTCGTTTTCAGTTCTTCAGCTATATAAAGAGGCAGCTTGAAAATACACATTATTCTTTCCTTCTGCAGCTTTTCCACTCAGGCAGCTGCCATCCGTGACAGAGGGAAGTTTGTCAGTGCTGGTGGGGTAGGAAGGCAGCCTGGACAGCAGCAAAAATGTAAGGAAGGGGCGAGAAAAATTATAAATTTATATCTAAGGAGATAACTGGGAGTAATGGAAGGTCCATCCCAGGATAGGCTGCTGTCCAACACAGAAGGATGCAGTTGTTGCATTGTTGGGAGTCTGGCGTTACCATTGACTCTTGCTGGTGACATTGCCAGCCTGGAGAAGGGGACACAACAGTCACATCCGAGATGAGTTCAGTTAACTGTTCTGGCATTGAGAGAGTTGCTGAGGAGAGTGGAGTTTTCATCCTTATTGCAGCCTTTTTTCAGGGAAGAGAGGGGATCTTGGTCTGGCCATGGCTGGATCTGGCTGACGCTAGCCACCGGTGACTGCAGACATGGGATCGGTGGCGATGGAGCCGCTTTGGGGTCATCCAACCTCACCTCTACCTCCATCTCTGGTTTTGATCAACTCTGCTGTAAAGAACGGCGTTTCCAGCCAAGATCATCATATGTAAAGACTTTGCTCAAGCCCTGTGTGGTGTTTATGAACATCTTAGAGCACGCAATCCTGGAAGCAGGCTCTCCAACAGCGATACGATGGCAGTCCTCTGATGGCTGGGAGTCACAGCACTGCCATCGCTTGGGTCATTTCTGTTTTGGGGGGGAACGTTTTCTAGCTGCCCTTCAGAGTTCACACTGGCTGCCAGCGTGAATGCACAGACACAACCCACCATCCTACACACACAGATGTTATCCTGGTCCTGCCATCTCATCTCTGAGCCATCAGAGAGGACTCTGCCCATTTCAAAGGAAAAGGTCAGCAATTATGCCGAGCTAATTGTATCCTGATCAGAACACCAGCTTCATTATTCCATCCTGGTTCACGTTTTCCTATCTGAGTCCTGCTTACTTTAAGTAAACACCCTCAAAATACGCTTTCTTAAAAAACACAAGATACTCACAATTTTATTTTCAGGGATAAATGTTCATTAGAGATAAGGTGGCTTACAAAAGATCATTTTATACTGCTAATTGTAAGCAGAAAACAATAAGCTCCCCAGGAGAGACGCACAAGTAATGCAGCATGTGAGCCTCTAACGCTGGGAGTTGAACAATTGCTTTTCTGATAAAATGTTTTCAACTTCTTAATATTATTTTTATAGCTAGAAATCTCACTTTCAGACAATTGGAACCCTCATTCCCTGTGTGTTTCAGCCAAATAACGCACTCTCGACCGAAAGCAGTGGAAGAATCGCTCCTGCCTTGTGGGTATTATATTTTCTAATCTACCAATAAGTTTGGGGTTTCTTTCATTTTTTAGTTTTACATAAAGTAATTCCAAACTGTAAGCCACGACTGACCTAACTACTTATTAAAAATGCTAATATGCTTTTGTGCTTTGATGTCTGGTGAACAATAAAAGGGAAAGAGTTACTCTGGGACACTGTAATCCTTTATTTGTCACTAAGTTATGACACCCAGCAGAGCTGTGTGACAGTCCAAATCAATCATCCCCCGTGCACTGCAGGCCTCCTCTGCCTCCTGCAGAGTCTATGCAGTTTAATTAGCTTTTTTTCACACTAGCATAATGTACATCTGCAGCTTCACCAAGAAAAAGAAATGGAGGATAGTTCACTGGGATACGGTGCCTTAAAAAAAAAAAATTTAATAAAAAAAAAAAAAAAAAAAAAGAAAAAGTCTGAAAGAAGAAACATCACAATCCTTTGTAGTTTACTTCAGAGGAGTTTGCGGTAGAAATCTACGGGACTGAGTACTCCATATTGTTAAATGTAGATTTTTTTTTTTTTTTTTTTTTAACCTAATAAAGGCCTTTTCAGCTAAAATCTCAGATGGCATTTAAAGCCTTGTTCTTTTCTAATGGTCTATATCTTTTATACCTTCTTCTTGCGGTTGATCATGCAGTAGCTCATTATCTGCTCCTCTCCCCCTCCCCACGGTGGGCTTGGTACAATGGAGTCTTCAAAAACGCTATTTGCTGGTTAGAAATCTCTGCCCCATCACTGGCAGCAGCAGGGCCTGGGCTGGAGGAGGTGGAGCTGTGCACTCTGGCACCAGCACCGAGCCCACGGCCAGGGCACGCTCGAAGCGGTGGGTCCGTGGTAAGTAAAAACTCTCCACAATCAGCCAAACGAGAGGAGCAGACACGGGTTGAGCCCACCTGGCATAACCCCTTGGCTGCCAGGCCAGAGAGCAAGCACAGCCAAGGGACAGCAGGTCTTCAGATAAATGGGATCGTGTCATCCCAAGAAAATATTTCTGGCCTTCTGAGGCCAGTGGTTGGATCTGATGATACACTCAAGCAAATAAAGACGCCTCGAGCGCTGTCTCATGCCAGAAAGGGCAGAATCCCTTCCTAGATGATGTGATGGAGCTTGTAAACTTGATGGTGCAAGCTGATGTTGTTTGGCTTTTATTTATCCCTTTTGTGCACCGTGATGACGTTTAAAGGTATGCATCATCATTCCTTACGCTGTTCCTCCGAGTGTGACCACAGAGGAGTCACCTGCAGAACACAGCAGCTGCTTCATTCAAACCATAGATTACATTACTAGAGGCTTGTCACTCTTAACAACCTCCCAGCAGTGAAACACATCTAAGGAGAGGATGGGTTGGGTTTGAATGGGAACATTCAGCAAGAGCAAGCACTTTCCACCCCTCCGTTTCGAGGAGATGTGCCGCAGCAGAAGCACCTTATCAACGCCGTGGCTGCAGGTCGATGGGATCCAGTGGGTCACAGCAGCAGAGACCATCACAAAGGCTGGAGAGCAGTCAAAGACACTTACCAGCCCCTTGACTTTTAAGCAGAACTCAGTCTTCAAATATCACAGCAATTTGCTTAAGATCGGCCACGACGACTCGCATTCAACTCCATCACCTTCAGCTTGCAAAGTGCAGACAAGATCCACCAATTCTGGGCACCAACAACAGTACAAGAGCAGTGGCCAGACCTACTATCAAAGTCCCTTTTAGAGCTGTACCTTAAATTGTCTTTTAAACAGCACTTCTCTAATCCTTCAGTGCAAAAATACTTTATCCTCTTGTGGGAATTAGACGTATTTCCCAGTTCAAAGAGGTATAAAATATAAATGTATTTCTGTACAATTCAGCATTAATAAGAGTAAATAGTGTACAGTGCCTTTTCATCTTTAGATTTCAAGTTGCTTAAGCATTTAGAGACTACAGTTGGCATTTCTTGCTGTGCTTCTTCTTGGTCTAATGCTATTATTGAAAATACTTTTATCCTGGGCCTTGGCTGGGGTGATTCCTTTGAAAAAAAATCTTATTCTACACTTATGCCAGCAATTCTTCACCGTTTTCTCCTTTTAAAACAGATAATTCATTAAGACTATAATATGCAGTTTTAACATACTTCCAGTTTCATGTTTAATGGAGTTGCGGTTTGGGGTCTGGTGGGCATAAGCAGTGGGTTTCTTGTTCAGAAGTAAAACATTTTGAAGTGATAAAAATAATCCAGCTGAGCAAGCACAGGGCTGAGCTTCCCTCCGGGAAGACCGAATTGCAGCCATGCTCCACATCAGAGACCCTGAGAGGGACCCCCTTCTCACGCTGGAGACTTCTCTTGGGTGTTTCAATCCATCTCCCTCCCAGAGTACCCCAAAGCCAGGAAGACTAGATCTTCAAGGTCTTAAAGACAAGCAGAGGAGCAACGTATCTCTTATCAGTTACGCTTTCAGGAACACAGACCGTGTTGGTCTCCTAAGGAACGCAACCAGAAAGTGATGTGTGGATTCCTTCTGGCAAATTACTTGCATGGACACTTCATCAGCCAACACCTTTCTCCTGGCCCATGTGCCCAAACCACTGCGCTCGTAATTCCTCTTCTCAAGGAGAGCCTGAGGGGTTTTCTTTTTATTTCCACCCCCTTCTTTCCTGGCCAGAGGACAATCCTCACCCCAAAACAGGATTCAAGACAGGTATTGCAGGGTGCTGAGGAACGTCACTTGATTAGAGGAAAGGATTAAAAGGGAGATGAAGCCTCAACTCCTTCCTGTTTCTTATGCCCTGTTAGTGGAAATCTTTTGGGGGTGAGGAAAAACGAGAGCATTAAGGCTCCTCTCTGAGAAAGAGAGAATTTAGAACAGGAAATATTATTCCTTGTAATTCAGCAGGTCACGTCTCAAAGTAAAAGGGTGCCCAATCAGTTAAAAATAAAGTCATCTGTGAGCAGTCTGATACCCCGCACGGTGCAGGGAAAGCCTTGCTTTGGTGAAGAACAGCTTGAGGAAGAGGAGGAGAGGATGCTTCTGGGAAGAGGATGAAGCGACTGATTTTCTTTTTGAGAAAGTTGGGGGAGGGGGAGTTGAAAGCGTCATGCTTCCCCTGGAAGATGCCACAATGACACAGTGAAGACAAGCTGTAGTATTCATCCTCATTTACCCCACCATCATCTCCCTCAGGAGATCCAAAAAGGAGGATATTGCACTTTAGGGCTCCAGCAGATGAGATCTGCGAAAGCTTTTGGTGCTGTTCCTGCCCCATTATCTCCCTGCCCTGCCCCGGCAGTTGGTTTCTGCTCCCACAGCACAGGGAATCAAAGACTTAGCCCTGCAGAGTCTGGTGGAAAAACCTCCTTTCCTTGCCTGCCTCAGCAAAGCCGCTGGGTTTCCCCTTGAGTGCTGATGGTGCCAGCACAGCTTTGCTCTGCCAGCTCCTCAGGGGAGCAGCGGGCAGAGGGTAGGACAGAACAGAAGGGGAAGTGGAGGTGCGATAACATCTCCAACCACCCCAGCAAGATTTGCCAGAATTCACCTGCCAGACCCCTTAGTCAGACAGAAAAAGGTCAGTCCGCTCCATCTGCGCGGTTGGGTGGTAGCCTCCAGCAAACCCAAGACCTGCTGTTCCAGTGAAGGTGCATCAGAGGGGTCCCACCCCTCTCCTGATTTTGTAGCTTCCAGTTTGCTGACACTGGAAAGGCATCAGAGAAGATAGGAGGTTACTTATGCGAAGACTTCTATCAATGGGGAGGCCCATCTTCAAAGCTTTGATTTTACCAGGTGCTGGCATCCCTTCTGAGAACTGTTCTTGCTTGGGGGGATTCCATCTCAAAGTCTTCACATCACAGGAAGGGGAGCCCTGCTTTGAAGCGTCTCACCAGCAACGGGGCCAAACCTCCTATTTGCATTTCATTTTTGGCTGCGCGAACCTTGCTCGTTGGCACCAAAGAGGCATTTTGCAACCTTTTTAAAGCAACGAGGCGCAGGGGTTTGCTGACACAGCTCAACATCAGGACGTGTACATGAGCATCCAGCTGAGAAAGTCACCAGCAGTTTAGGCAGGTGTGGATGGGCGAATTAGAATTAGAACAAAGCAGTGGTGCACTCCGTGTACGCCTATCAAGTTGCAACAAGCAGGAGTCAATGTTAAATTAAAGGATCCCCTTCCAGTGTTTGCACTTGGCAGCTGGTTTGATTTCTAAAGTGAAACCATGAAGAGAATCTAAGGTCGAATTCATTTTCAGGCTACCTTTGTTTGAGTTGCTTTGTTGGCGGTCCTGGGAATCTGTCACGCTGGACTCCAGCAGAATTTCTGCTGGGTCCTCAGCATTGCCAACGGGGCCTGCTTGGTGAGGGAGCAGCATCTTGCAATATTTCAGAAGTAAAAGGCATCGCCAAAGGCCGCTCAGTCTTGGTTTTAACCTCAGCCTGGTCCAACTCAGAGATTCTTTAATTTCCTAAAGGGTCCTAGAATATAGGGCAGTGTTGACATAATCACAGCAGCCACGTCTCCTGGCTCAGACGTTGTTTTGGACCTTTCTATGGTTCATTTTCCCTCGGTTACTTTCCAGTGGAATTGCAGAGCTTCACCCTCTAGTGTCTGAGAAGGAGTTTGGAAGGCATTTAAGAAGTGAAGGTCATTAGACGGTACCTTTCCTGCTGCAAGCCCTTGCATGATGCATGGAGGATGATTATGCCATTGCCCTTTGGTGTAAACAAACCTTAGAGATGTTCTTTGCAACCCTCGTAACCAGAACAAAGCCCTTTGCTTTGTTAAACCTCTAACATAAGAGAGACTCAAGGAAAGCATGTTTACTATGCATAGCACAAGAAAGGTGCCTGAATAATCCAAGACAAAAGGTCTACGCTGGGAAAGTACCGAGGTGAGATGGTTGGTTTCCCTGCCATGAGGATCCCCAGATTCCCCAGGACCATTTGGCTGGTACAGGAATCTGGAGCTGCTGGTCCTCCCTGCTCTGCTCTCTGCCCATAGAGGACTTCAAGAAGGTGCAACAGATGTTATTACAAGTTCAGAGACACCTTGTGGGTGATCTCTTAGTGCCTGAGGACAGGTCAATAAAAAAAGAGGTTTCCCAGGGAGGCAGAGCTTTACACTGAACCCTTAACACATAAAAGAAACTACTTTGAACTGTGTGCGACTTGGATCTGTTGCAGAACAGATTTTTTTTTGGTTGGGCCGAGCTTGAAGCCAAGGGTTTAGTTCAGGTCAGCATACCTATTGAGGGAGTGAGAATCATCTGAGCATCCATGGAGGTACCTGGAAGCCAAGACTAGAATATTGCTGTTGTGCCAGCGGGATTTTAGGAACTTTCTATCCCCATTGGGCTGTCTTGTGTCTGTCTCGCTGTTCACACATAATTCAAGACCCTGGAGATATTTTAAAGCCACGTAGATGTGGTGCTGAGGGGTTTAGTGGTGGACTTGGCAGTGCTGGGTTAACAGTGGGACTCAATGACCCTAAGGGGTTGTTTCCAACCTAAGAGATTCTACGATTCCATGATCCCATGATATTGTAAGCAGTAAAGAGGTACAAACCAGCTTGTTTTGCCTTGCTTCCTATTTTTCAGTTACTCCCCTCCATCCTCTGATCACAGTTCTGCTGCAGGACACCACGCAGGAGACCACCCTGGCCCCTTGATGGCAGGTATGGGACCCTGCTGCTGGTGGCAGGCAGCTGCCAAGTAGTTTGGAGAGCTCGCTGCCTTCCCCATCACATGTGAGCAATCAAAGCCTCCAACACAAAGGCCCAACGCTGGGCTGAGGTGTAACCCACGGGTCTGAAAGGGCAGGTCTCCTGCTTCTTTGTTTAAATGCTGGCCCATTTGTTGACTTGGAGGCACCCACTCCTTCGTGGCGGCGGCGGCAGCGAAATCATATATCACTCTAATGAGCGTCCCTTCAATAACCATTGCCCTGATTTTTGATACCTGGAGAGAAGATGCACCAGCTAGGGAAGGATTTATCAAAAACACGCCACTGACTAGACATCAGAGGGAACCTCAAAGGGACAGTGAACTAGAACAAAGAACAAAAACATTTACAGAAGTGCTACGCCAAAAAAGAAAAAAAAAAAAAAGGTAAAGGAAAAAACTCTACTAACAACAGTAACAAGGTCAGCTATAAAACCAGAATTAAAAGGCACTGCTGGGGAAAAGACGACGACTCAAAAAAAGCACCAAGAACTAAGAACACAGCTTGCCAATCAGATCTACACAGATTCCCCTTGATATCTTCCCGCTAACAGGCTTTCCTGCAGGACAAGTAAAAAGTTTAAGCGAGTGGCTCCGGGAAGGTGGGCTAGGAGTGGGAGAGCAGCATTTATAGCTTTTAACACGGATCTTGGGGTTGGGCATCAACAGCTTTTAACACGGATCTTGGGGTTGGGCATCAACAGCTTTTAACACGGATCTTGGGGTCGGGCATCACCGGGCTCGCTCAGCAGCCGGGAGCAGCCCTCCAGCAAGGAGCCCCAGTATACCCCACTTCGGCCAGTTTTGCAGTTTGAATGGTTGCCAGTGGAGGTTGGCACCTGGATGGTGTCCTCGGCACGTGCTGCCTGTGCCACCCGGGCAGTCACGGGTTTGTGGGGAGTTTAAATTGGCACAGCTTGGTTGAACTCCAGCCCTGAGCTTTGCCAAAGTGGTGCTAAGATTGGTTGCAATCTTGGGGAGAAAAGAAAAAAAAGGCATTTCCTGCAAAAAACAGAAGTTTTCTACTTTACAACAAAATAATCTAATTTTTATTGATGATTTCAACCACTTTGGGGAAATAAAAAACCCAAGGGCTTTTCTACACAGAGAAGTGATTACGCTTGCCTCCTGCACGTATGCATTCATTCCACCTCCTGTACATCCCTCCAGAGGGAGAGCACTTTCCTCCCTCCCAGCCTTGGTGGTGACATCCATACAACAGAGAAGCTCTGCTTCCCTATGGCTTTTGAATCCAGGTACATCCCATGCAAAAAAATAGCGGAAGAAAATCATCTTGAGACCTTACTCCTGAGTTTTCCTCTTCTCTCATTGCTGCCGGAGGCAAAACCGATTCACAAGAAATACCAGCACCAAATTATGAACATTTTGGGCACAGATAACAACGAAACCTTCAGAACCAAGCCAGCTTCACAGCTTGGACTTGTACTCCGGGGTCCTAATTTCCACCTATAGAAACTTCCAGAAAACTGAGTGAACTTCCCCCAAAAGCAAGACTTTTTCTGTCTTTCAAGCCCTGATGTGACCCCATTTCATCCGGGCAGCACGTCACACCTGGGGTGGAGCTGTGCATGAACACGGGTGAGTAGATGGAGGTTTTAGCTGCCCTGGGGCACCTCCCTGACCTCTGCACACTCCATCAGCAGGCACGAGTCTCATATTGGCAAATGCCATACCCATCAGCCTGTGCAGATCTCCTGCACGCCCTGGGGTGTCCAAAGTGGCACAAGATGCCTACACTTAGGTCACTGAACTGCTCTTAAGATGTAGCAGAGCTTGAAATGCCTTCCATGGCAATATGCACTTTGCAGAAGTGAGAGCGCTAGGTACCCTGGCTTATCAGTGGAGATGGACAGGTACCTCCAGAGGAAGATGAGGGCAGGACCTCCACTGCTCTGAGCCCCTCTTTCTCCAGGAGCGATGCAGGGAAGCTCTGAACACCAAGACCAAGCATTATGCAGCGTGAATACCCTGTAATCAAACACCTCCCACCTGTACCTCTCTAAAACCAGGACAATTTCTACGAGCTAATGTTGCAGGGCTGGGTACTACTTTTTCCTTTTTAAAGCAGGTCCTGCTTGCTTTTTCCCCCCAGTCCCTTCCCTGCGACACCGTACTTGTTAGCAAAAGTGAAGAGACTTTTGATTTCTAAAGCCAATGTTCAAATGTGCATTTCCCCGTGAGAGCACCTGGTTCTCGTGTTTAATGAGTAAACACAAGGAAACGGAGGCTTGAAGAATGATTGTTCCCAACATCATTACTTCTGAACCCGACATTAAAGAGAAGCAAAAGACAACAGCACAGCAGTTCTTTGTTTTTTTCCACCACTCTTCCTAAAAAAATATCTTTAATGAGGCGCATTTGAAGTCTAACATGGGGCCGTTCTCCTAGATTATAATTGATAAATCTTCCAAAGTGGTATGGGGAGAGGATTGTGTAATAATTACTTGTTTCTTTTGAGGAAATAAATAAAATATGAAAAAAAAAAATGTAATTACTAACCGGCAAAACGCAGACGAGCGGGTTTCCCACCGCTCTGCAGACCAGAGCGTGCAGAGTTGGGGATTTCAAAAGTCTCTCTCCGACTGCAGCGTGACACGCAACGATGTCGCTGCCGCTCGCGCTTCTTTTCCGAGTGCCAGCTCTTCCAGTCGGAGTCACTGGTTCGTTTGAAGTCCTCGCGTTTACTCCTGCGCCACAATTAATTTTTCTTAAAAAGGGAACAAATTGCTCTTCTTGGCGGGTGGGTGGCACTGGAGATGATTGCTTCAGAGCAGCAGGGAGGGGCTCTCCCGGCAGCCGAGGAGGAGGAGGAGGATGGGGCAGGCACAGCTGGGTTCTTGAGGTGAGTGGGGGTGATGGGGACACATCCCCCCACCACAGCGGGAGGTGTGATACTGGCTGCCTGTGTTCAGTATGGTTTTCCCCCATCCCAGCTTCTCCTTTCTCCACTCCCTTAAGTGGTTATGTCCGAATTTTCTGGCAAAACCATGTTGCAGTTTCACCTAAGGCCGTCTCCAGCATAGCTCAGCTGGGGCAGGTCCTCATCCTGGTCTGTGTTGGGGGTTTACAGCACAGAACCTGCTCTGGGAGACATCCCCCCCCATAAGCACACGCACCCTGAAAGCCCATAACAGCAGCTGCCAGAAGAAGTTTTATCAGGCCCTTCATATTTGCACGTCTCCATGACACAGCAGAGACCTGCCTCGGCACCAGCAGTTTTACCACCTCCCTCTCCTTTCTCTGGAGCATCATTCTTGCTCCAGCTGTTTTGAAGAGAGACAAAACTTACTGCGAAGGTGACTAAAGACACTTCGAGAAACTTGCAGTTTCTAATGAGACACACAGTTTTTTTTCCTGAACTTTCAGCAGCTGGTTCCACAGAGCAGCTTTGTCTCTGGGCTGTATCCAGCATCTTCTGGGAACAAACCTCTTCACCCCTACCTGGCACGGAAAGTTCATTCTCCACTTCAGTCATTAATTGTTCAACCTAACCCACAGATAAAACTTGTGTTCAGCCATAAACCAGTTCAATTACCAGGTTACTGATTCTCTGATAAAGCAGTCAAATGTATATTCTAATATATATATTTTTTCATGCCTTCTAGACCTTTTCCTTTTCTTGCTTTCTTAACCATTGCTTTGAACAACAACATGCAAATTTAATGGATTTAGAAGACTTCAAGCCAATTCTCCGCTTCCTAATTTTGTAAAATGTTACCATAAATGTTTTATGGTGTTTAAGGAAAAAAATATAAAAATCTTTCCTTAAAGTAACAATTTAAATATTTCACGCACAATGAAGACCTTTATCTTACTCACAGTTGTCACTTTTTGTTCAGCATCACAACCCAATACTAATAAAAATATGCAATTGGGTTGCCTTAAGCAGTTTTGCCAATTTTAATGCGCGGTACAGCTTTGTTCATGTTATTCCTTTCTGTAGAGCATCCTTAGATCTTTGTTTCCAAGAACATGAGTTATTGATTTTTAGAGAGGATAGGTTAGGGAGCCCACCTTCCTTACAAAAAAAAACCAATTAAAATATTCCTTGATTCAAAGAATGTGTGGTAAAATTCTAAGAAAGAAAATGATTAGCAAACTATAGCAGATTTCTGAATTATAGTCATTCAGTTTGGTCCTAACCCTGCCAACTCCAGTCTGATCAGCACCCGAGAGCAATTTTCAGTAAAGTGGTATCAAGTATTTCACTACGAAACCCAAGGCACAGCACAGGGTTCGCCCAACACGCTCTTGGCAAAGCAAAACCTTCTCGGTTGAGGTTCCTCCTCATTTGTTGGCCAAGAAGAATGTTTTTTCCATGAATAAGGTTGAAGGTCTTCCCTAAACTGCAGTTAGTCCTGGAGTGACCCAGCCACAAAGCAGGACGCTCAGCATGAGCACAGGGAGAGGAGCACACCTGGGAATGGTCTCAGCAACAGCAAACGTCCCAGGAGAGGAGCTGAAGGGAAGAAATGGATCTGCTGGGTCTCCCCCTTGAATAGATTTGCCGCTTTCCAGGCTCTGGGTCTCAAAAGTGCATCTCTTTCAAGTTCCCAGGCATCAGATTTTTCTCTCCATCTTTTGCTTTTGAGAATTCTAGGAGCATCTTCCATTAAATACAAAGATGTTTAGCCTTTTAACCCTCTAAACGTGATACCACAGGCTCCAGTGATCTATTGTCAGTTAAATTCACCCTCTACACTCTCTTCTACTGCCTCTCTCTTGTATTTTCTTCCCTGCTGCGTGCACTTATCCCTGCATTGAAAATATGCTTTTAAACTAATACACACTATCGGATATTTTTAGGTATCAAAGACATTTTTCTCAAGATCTTTCTTCATTAATTCACTAATTCGCGCTTTTTTTTGCAGTCTTGATCCCATTTGCCCCATGTTCTTCATTTGTCTCTTAACCCTGATGCTCAAAAGGTGTCAGCACAGATTAACAGGGAGTCTGAGAGCTTCTGGAAAGCAGCATTTCATGTTCTCCTGCATCCTTTTAATCAGGTTCAAACTCCTGTGGCCTTCTGCTTAAGTTCAGTTTGAAAATAACCAGCCATCCTCAAGTGAAAGACCAAATAAAACACATCAGCATCCCTTTTTTTTCCCTGTTTTGACACACATCCCAAATAGGCAGCAATACAACAAGGAGGCAGAAAAGCACTTTAATGGGAAGGTCTGTCCCCTTCTATTAGTTCTGTAAATAATTTTGCTTAAGTTTGTCAATAAGAAGGGAGGAATCATAGCAGCACGGCACAGAAAACCTTCCCATCTCTTCTCCTGCATGGCAAAGGAAAGCATTGAGAGCAAGAGATAAGTGCTGCAAATGATGTGCCGTTGGCCTCTGGAATGGACATCTCTGGAAATCCACAGTAATAGATCCCAAACCTCAAGCTCAAATGCTTCCCCGCTCTGGGGTTTTCAGCATTCAATCCCAGCAGTGCCTCTGAATGTGCAGCTTGAGTCCATCTCTAATCACAACCCAGTCTTAAATAATACATTATTGTAAGAGCAGTAACTCTATCCCCTATAGACTGCCTGCCCCAGTAATAGCTGCTTATTCCCAATTGCTTCTCCCATCCTAGAATGAGCAAAGGCTGAGCTAGCAGTTAAAGTAAGGGATTGGGAGCTGGGGGTCTGGGGTCTAATCCCAGCTCAGCTCCTCATATATTTTTGGGAAAACACTTTTCTGACCTGAAAAATAAGGTGGCATTTCTTTATGCCGAGAAAGTTTCAGGAAAGTTTGCAAATGGCTTTGAAGTCCTTAACTGAGAAGTGCTGTAAAAGGTCAGAATATAATTATAAAATAGCTAATAACCTCCTCTTATTTTCTATTGCCGGCCCTAGCTTAAGAAAAATAAATCAGACTAAAACCTCAGGAATCTCAGAAGACTCATGAGAAAGCTGAACTGTCACAAGTCTTTCCCATATGGATGTGCCAGGGATTGATTTGGACGGGAGCAGCCCTGGAACTATCATCTCTTTGGAGAGCTTCAGGATGTTTCTCAAGTCAGGAAGACTAAAGCAGCTGAAAGTGATGTGAGATCTCTTTGCCTTTAGGAAAGCTGCCAGCAATGGCAGAGCTGCACCTCCCTGGGAAGAGAGGACAAATTCAAAGGGTACTGCCATTATTTCATGATTTGAGCAATGCCTTGGCAGTTATGGTGACAGACCTGACCAGAGAGACCTAAAAGAGCTTGGCACGAGGCACTTGGGTAAGCCCAGGGTCCCTGTCCATGCAGTTGACGTGCAGAGCTGCCCAGAACACACCAGTGCTGTAGCAAAAACACGTTCTCGTAAAGCATCATTAGCTTTCTGGAGTGGTGGAGACCAGAAGCCTTACTCCTTCCTCAAGCCTAAGGATGAGAGCTTTGAGAAGACCATGCTAGCATGGGATGGTTGCAGCAAAGATTGCTGCAGCCCTGCCATCCTCCACGGAGCTGCTGGCTTTCGAGTGTCCACATTATGTTTTCTGCTGGTATCCAAAAAAAAAAAAAGGAGACGAAAAAGTCGGTTTATGTTAAGCAGCACATCCTTGTCACCCCACCTCTGCCAATCACCGGATAAAAGAAACCATTATTTTAAGACCCCTGCAGATGTCTGTCTGTCTTCTGTAATGAACTCATGAGCAACAGCCATCGTCATGGCACTGTTAATTGGAGCACCCACCGTGCCGGCTTCTGAAAGGCGGTTGTTTGTGTCGCACGAGCATCTCTTCTTCCAGCAGGTTTGGTTTGCAGACAGACACGCACGTCTGCACATATTTGGATCCAGGTGGCTCCAGAAAGCCAGGCCAGGATCCTTTAGATTTCTCCGCACAATGTCTTCCAGAAACCTGCTGTTTCTGCTCCTGAGGCTGCAGGGAGGAGGTTGGGGTTGACAAGGTGTCCCATTAGCTTTATGGGAACCAGTGTGACTGGCCACCCACTCACTCAGCTTCTGAGTAGCTTCCACCTGCAGCAATAAGCTCAATCAGGTAATTAATACCAGCCTTTACTACCTGCAATACTAGAACTGTTACAGAGAAGATGGTTTTGTTGTTTTTTTTTTTTTTTTTAAAGAGCTTTCATGTGGTTAGTGGGGCTTATAAAAAAAAAAAATCCTTGCTCCCCTCGATAGCTGTCTGTACGACTTGTTTTGTACTGCATTTTCCTCCTGCCTCTACCCCCTTTCATGACTTCTGGGGCTTTCAAGTCATGTAATGTTTCAACATGGCACTGGGAGAAGAGGGAAAGAGCAGAATCATCACAAAGACGTTTGAAAACCCAACAAAACACTTGAGCAGCAGGGCTGGGTTAGTTCAGCTTTGTTTAGTTTAATTTCATCTTGAAATTTATTTACCAGAGAAAACTCGGCTCCAAGATGCCACATCTGGGTTTCCAGTGAAGATGTTCCAGCATTTTTGGTTTTGTTTTGTTTTTTTCCAAGAAGTAAGGAAAAGAAAAAAAGACCAAACTTATGGTTCTCCAGAAGGAGCTCAATACCGCAGCTGGCCCAAGTTATGTGTCTACTTGGTGGCTGAGCCCTGAGTCAGAAAAACAACGTGTTTCTTCACCCAACTCCCATCCCCACTTTGCCTCTTCTTCTATCTCAACCACTGGGCCACCCCATGCTCTGCTTGGAGTTCAGCGAGGCTGGAATCCATAGATTTAATTTCTGTTTAAGTTCTTGGTCTACTATTTCCTATGAAAGCTGGAAGTCAAGGCTGGTTTGGACTTATGAGCTAGTCCAAAGTTACCTTCTTTCTATAACCAAGCTTAGCAGTCAAGGGACATGATGGAAACTGGAAGTCAAGGCTGACAGTGCTTTTTACTTGTCTTTTAAGACCAGAAATAAATAGAGTCTAGATAAGAAACAGGATAGTTACTCTAGCCCTGTACATCCCAAAGCAAAACTGGACTCACACCATGACACCTTCCCCCTTACCATCAAGGGAAGGTACCATGAGGTGGGATGGAATAGTCAAGACTTTGGTGGGAAGGAATACATCACTCAAAATAAGCAGTGGGAAAGGCTTTATTTTCAATCCTTCAGAATAAAGCATCTATTTTGAAATAAAAGTTTGTTATTTCCTGAGGGTCACATTAAGATCAAAAGTATTAAATGTCTGTCAGCCAAATCTGACCTTACTTTGAGAGAACTTTCAGGCACACATTCTTTTGAAGTGTTTGGAGAATACGTGAGACATCAGGTTTCCCAGATGTCTGCCTTATCTAAACTAAATCCCATTTATTTCAGTAGAACCGAAGAACCTTTCTGTAAATCCTGTGAGACGTCTTCTGATTGTTTAGGCACACAAATACCTTTAAAAATGTGTGCCTGCAGGTAGGATCCATCCTGCCACATACTAGTCAGGCATACAGTCTCAGCAAGTCACGTGGGCAACTCCTATAAGCAGCAGAGAGAGTAGACATCACCTCAGGGCATCTCCTCAAACCTCCCTTGGACATCAATCTAAGGACTGAAGTGCTCTCCCTTTAGGGCACTATCTCTGTTCCTTGCAGAAGGAACCAAGATAACTCGTTTCATCTGCTTAAAAATCAGTTTCTGTCTCAGTTAAATGAGACAGATCCCACCCGCCACAACTCTACACAGTAGAGACAAGCAGGTTGTGCTCAGAACATCCTGGAAGCCTGGTTCTGAATCTGCAAGCAGGGAGGTGTGACAGCACACAGGGTGCTTTGCATTGGCATGTTGCAGGAACACTCAGAGCTCCAGCAATGAACCTTGAGGTTTGAACCTTTGAATATTACCCAAGAGCAGATTTCAGATCAAGTATTTATATATTCAGTCTGGAAAACAGAAAGCTCCAGGGAGACCTGGCCTCCCAGTATCTGAAGGGGTCTACAAGAAAGCTGGGGAGGGACTTTTTAGGCTGTTGAGCAGTGATAGGACCAGAGGGAATGGATTAAAGCTAGAGACAGGTCGATTCAGATTAGACATTAGGAAGAATTTCTTCCCCATGAGGGTGGTGAGACACTGGCACAGGTTGGTGAGACACTGGCACAGGTTGGTGAGACACTGGCACAGGTTGCCCAGAGAGGTGGTGGAAGCCCCATCCTTGGAAGTTTAAGCCCAGGCTGGATGGGGCTGTGAGCAACCTGCTCTAGTGGGAGGTGCCCCTGCCCATGGCAGGGGGGTTGGAACTGCATGAGCTTTAAGGTCCCTTCCAACCCTGACAATTCTATGATTCCATTTAAAGTATTTTGTTAGTTAATCACCTAAGTCAATCAGGAAGAAAGAGAAATGATACCATGTGATGGAGCTAATTTGACAGTGATGATGGAACGGTGAAGATTAACTCTTTCAGAACAACCAGAAAGAAGAAAGAAGGTACAAAGACATGTGCAAATAGCTTGGAATAATAAATAGACGTGGTATTGTCTATAACTGACCACCTGGAGCTATCTGCCTCTGCTGAGTCATTCCGGTAAACTCTCTGCTTCAAGGAAAATGTCCAGCTTCTTTTCTTTAGGCATCAGCATTGAAAACATCAGCTGCAGCCTCAGAGCAACCAGTTTGACTGGGAAGTGAAAGCAGTGGGGAATTGTGGCTCACTCTGAAGCAATGGAGCAGCTGAGGATCACCTCAAGGAACATGCCAGCGAGTTAGCAACACTCCCCAGAAAAGGCCACTCTAACAACACAATATCATCCATCATGCTCTCCTGAGGACAGCTTTATAGCTGTCAGGAACCAGACTGGTAATTACAACACAGAAATATAGCACGCAGGGAATTCGGAGACCAAATGGCACGGGGAGCCAGCAGCCTGCGGGCAGGCATTTGCATTTCCATCCTTGACACGGGCAGGGGCTGGTTCTGCTCTCGCACCAGCCCAGCTCTAGAGCTCTTCAGCTAAGGTCAACGTAGCTACACTTACTCCCAGGAGCCAAAGGTGCAGGCTCAGAAAGCCCACGTGCTCAACACCTCAAAGGAGCTTCCCCGGGACCTGCTGTGCTGTATGGAAACAGCTCCCTGACACCTGGCTGGGTGCAAAGCATCACACCCTGGAGGAAGCAGCGCGGTGGGACAGGGACTGGGGGACCTCTCCCTCACCCTGCAACGCTAAGCGTGCACCTGGGCCAAGAAAAACAAATGGAAATGCTCTGCTTTTAGCTCTGCTGCTGGCCACGCTTGTTTGCGACCAATGCCCTGCTCTGAGCGGTGGCTTTAAATCTAGCCCTGGCCCCAGGAGTCTGTACTGGGATCTCCCTCCATGCCCAGGGACCTACAGAGTCTGGGAAAGCCACCGCCTGCGACAGCACTTACATCTTAAATTGGAAGAGCCCCATTAATTACAACTTTGTCAGGAGGTTGCCAATGGGAAAGAATTTCACAGATGTAAGAGCTGTATCTTACTCCATCCCCTTCTTTCATGCTTCAAAGATAGGCCAAATATGCTGGTAGCATATGAACTTATCAGCTTCTAATTACTCCCAAAGCCTTTGGCTCTTTCCGCATAAAGGGCCAGAGTTAAATTCTCCCTGGAAAGGTAACAGAGCATGGATCCCGACGTGAAGATGGCCAAGAACACAGGATGTTTGCAATCTGTGAGAAGGGTTTGAGACCCTGCATCTCAGCATTTTGAAGCCTGTCCAAGATCCCGAGTTCTAAACTTAGCTCCAAACACACCACATACAGATCTGAATCTGTTTTGTCTCTGGCAAAACACACGTTAGGCAAATTTTATTATTTATCCATCTCATTTGTTTTCCTTGGTCATCCTAGGCACAGGGTGGGAATTATTTTCAGACAAGATTCTGGGTAGCTGTAATTAGTCTTTTATCATTACAGGAAAAGTGTGTTCTGCAAATGTAAGCTTTGGAAAGACGATGTGGAGGCTTCCCAAGGCACCACTGGCATTCCACACACCGAGAGCCAACGTAAGCAGCAGCTCCCCCGTCCAAAGGGATGGAGCTTCAGTACCTGCTCAGCGATTTTGGCATGAGATGGGCTCTGTAGAGCCCACCAGTTCCAAGATTAGGTCCCTCCCAGTAGTGCACGACATGGCTGCAGGCAGATGGATGCTGAACAGTCCAGGCAGGGTACAGTCTACTTCTCTAACACATTTCTTTCAGCAACTGTCACATTATCTTTGGTTTTCCTCAGGGATTCTAAGTGTAGGTAACAAACAGCAGCTTCAGTGTTCATGACTTGCCTGTTTTGGTAAGATCCCAGCTTATCCCATGGGCTTGATCACTGCAAGGATCTGCCCGACACACTGATGGCTCCCAGGGTGGTTGGGAACCACGGTAAGCCTGGTCAATCACCAGCTGAGGACATCACTTCTATTCCCAGTTCTGTTTTGATTTTTCCAGTACCAGAATCAAGAACACTCAGAGCAAAGTGTAACTTCAACAAAGGTCCTCAAAAGCTTCCCAAAGAGATGCAGGGCTGCACACAGGGCTTGTTGGAGAAGGCAAAAAGACTAGTGCTAAGTGTTGGTGGCAGCTTGCCCAGGTCCATCAGGAGAAGCCCCAGGCTGGGCAGATGCACAGCTCAGGGGTGTGCTGGGATTACAACAGTGACTACACCAGGCAAAAGAAAACCTAAAGCAGATGAGGAAAAGAGATCTGGGCTCCGGCTGGCCAAGAAAACAAATGGAGATCCCAGGACACAGCCTTACTGCAGACACTAAAGAGAAGCCCACGCTGCCCGGGAGCCTGGCACGGCACAAAGGGGCCAAGAGCATTCGCTGCAGTGTGGGCTGTGCCACGGAGCACGGGCAGCATCTCCCTCTGCCCCAACCTGGCACCGACACCCATGGGCTCGACAGCACAGCCAGCTCCCAACGGGAATGGCTGGCAACTTGTCTTTTCCCAAACCTTTGGTACAAGTGGAGCAATCGCCTCGTTTTGTTTTGTTGTTCCCATGATATCACTAGTTAATTGTAACCAGCAGAATTCCTCTCGCTGTGACTCCGAGGGCTGGGGCCAGCCCGGGGGCTGTGAGCACGCTCGTCTCTCGTGGCTTCGTGTTAGCCAACGTGCCTTTGGAACTATTTGCGTTTCAGAACTTCTGAACTCAGGCAAATTGCTGTTTTCTAGCGATGAGATCAGTTGACAGACACCCTGGGTCCAAGGCAGAGGGGAAGGAAGTCTTGGCGCCGTCACAAGGAGAAGCCAGAAAATATTCAGTGTGCTCCAAACCACCCAAACCCAGGCTAAGGAGAGACAGATAAACGTGCCAACCTACATCCCTGGCAGGCATAAGCTTGTGTACAACAAAACTAATAACTACTCAGCAGTTACACCTTGGAGACAGAAAAAAACTGATCCTTTGAAGACTTGGCTTACACCTCCATCACCCAGGGGACACAACAAGAGGTGCTGGTTAAAGTGGGAGCCCCATCCCATTGCACTCCAAGGAGAGGTCACTCGACCCCGTGCTTCAGCCTCCTCAGCTGCACAAGAGGGAACAGCTACAGCTGACAGGGGAAGGTTATTGTATTAATATCTGCAATTCCTCTGAGAGTCTCAGATCACAAGTACCACTAGAGGAGGGCAAAGCATTACATTAGCAAGAGCCCGTTGTTCTCCTGCTCTCTGAGATCCCTCGCAGGTGATGTCCAAACACTGCACCATGCGCAGACTGTTCCTGCAGCTCAGTATTTTTTTTTTTCCCTTTTGCATCAACCTGAACTGAAAACTGAAATGCCAAGTGCCTGTGTTCAGAGATCCACTTTCTTGCTAAGCAGAAGCAGCCTAGATCTGCCGTCATATCTCCTTGCTGCTTGCTTATCAGTGAGCTGAACCTACTTTAATACAGGCACAAGAAAGGGAAGAGGCTTGTGCTGGAACATGGGTTCATTCCAACACTTAGATCCTGAGAATGGAAAACTCACAGTCCCTGAAGAGGAGAGAGGCTGGATTGTGGTTTCTAGAGGGAGAAATTTAATACGGGCTTGCAGAGTAAATAAACTGCAATCTCATCCTTACGTCTAGCGTGTGAGAATCTGCAGTCCCAGGCAGCGAGGAAGAAATTCTAACGGGTGCTGGAAGTGAGGAGAAAAGCAAAACCAGATGCAGGGCTGGGATGAGCCCAGCCAGGCTGGCTGGTGGGCACTGCGTGCCAACCTCCCGCACCCTTTGCTGTTCCGACTCCGTGCGCGCTTGTGGCTGGGGAGGATGGAGATGAGGACCCTGCATCCTACATCTCCCCCACCAAGCAGGACCTGACCCTGCTGCTCGCAGGAGGTGGGGTAGGAGGCAGCTCTGAGGGGCAGGGACAGGAAATTTCCCTAAATCCTCTTTAATCCCCGAGGACACTCATGTGTCACAGAGCAAGAAGCAGCCTGCAGAGCATCATTGTTAGCTTAAAAAATAACCACCACAAACTTCCCCTGCTATAAAAAAAAAAAAAAGCCCCTGAGCTGAAACCAACCCAGAAGACCAGTTTTTAAAGTCAGTGGCCAGCTCTGTAAACTGCTGGTCCAGGGCTTTAATTTCCTGAAGCATCTCATTTCTCTCCCTGCCAAAAGGAAGTCAAGAAAAAAAAAAAAATCCTCTTTCTTTCTTTCTCTCCTTCTCACAGTTGCTCTTTGAATAAGGCTGTACCTAACAATTATTCAGGGAAACATTATGTTGACATTACTGTTTAGAAAATAAAAAAGGGTTTTTAAAGCTAGAGAGTAACATCGTGACCATATAGCACTAGTGAATGATTAAAAATTTAGATGACTGCCTTTGAAACAATAAAAAGCTTTCGAAGCTTCTTAATGAGCAGCTATCAGAAATAAAGCATTTAAAACTTCAGAAAGTGCCTCTGTGGAAATTTCATTGTCTTTGATGCTGTAAAATAACTGCAGGGTGGATTCATTTCAAGTTCTTTTTAGCATACTGGTCGTTTAGAAATATTGGGAGATATCTTTCTTAGCAATATGTGGGGAAAACAATGTCTTGGTCGCTTTCATTTATCTGCAATTTGACAGGAGTGCAGTTTATTAACTTGAAAAGAGACAGATACATTATCTGAAACACAGAGAGTATAGTGGGTATTGCCTCCTTTTTATACCAGTGGGAGTCCATGACACTTTGAACTTGCTCACCATTAAACGTCTTCCTGAGTTGTTGAAGAGGCCTTTAAAAAGGGAGCCTGTGCATTTATGATGTAAATTCGTTATTTTGACAGTCTTTGAAATCTGTCATATTCACGTCCAATTTAATGCACCGCAAAAAAATTCTTTTCTTTTAAAATACTTTTCTTTTAAGATTTCAAAGCCATTTTCATGTAGAAAACTATTGTTATACCTAATATATCCTGAAAGTGTTTTAGCAAAGGAACTTATATGATTCTGTTTTAAGTCGTGTCAGGTTTTAAAACATGTCATTTCTTCAAATAAGCTTTGACCATGCCACCTATTTTTTTTTTTTTCTCTCCCCTCCATTAGTTAAAGTGCACTTGATTTCCATGGATACAATTAGTCAGAATATATGCCATAGTATCATCAGCAGATCAAATGGGGTTCTTTCAGGCTGTACTCGGCGGAGCAATTGCCCACATATCTGAGATCAATACGGACCAGCACACGGGTAGGCAGATGCAGAGAGATGAGGGCTGCTTGGGAAAGTCAAGAATGATACTGGAGCAAGGTGTTATTTAATAAGAACCTGCGCCAGAGGGAAAATTAAACTGCTCCTTTCCAAAGGACGAGCTCTGAGTATTTACTCTAAACACGGAGCGTGGTGAGGAGCAGCAGGACAGGACGGGAAGCTGGGCAGCACCTGATGAAATCCAAGTTCAGCTTAATTCTGGTCGAATCCAAGCCTCATGCATTTCAGCTCCATCTTCAATCCAAACAAACGTCCTCAGGCTCGCTAATCCTTATTACACAGTGGATTTCAGCTGTACCTGCACTTCTTTATCAGTTTGCAAGATATTTTCAGCCGGTACAGAGGTCTTCATGCAGCTCTGCTTCAAAGCAGTGTACAGAGGAGGTTCTGTACAGAGTTTCAGAGTGTGTTTACAGATGCCTTATCACTTTGGGAGAGGAGGTTGGTGGGCAGGGGGAACACATTTCTCCAAAGCAGCGCAGAACCGTCCTAATCTAGGGAAACGATCAAATAAGAGTTTCAAAAGATCTCCTACTACAAAGGCAGGCATTAAGCTCACTCATCACCTGCCCAGACTCCAGGGTTGTTTTGGAATACATGGAAATACATCTGTTCTCTGGAGGAACCTTCCACTGATGGTTTAAGCACCATTTCACATGTCCCCAGTGGCTGGGTTTAAAAAGCAGTGTAGCACGAGGGAGATAAACCAGGAGAATCATTACTTCAGTGGCATTTAACCCTATAATTGGGTGGTTTTTTTTTTTCCCGGCTCTGATTTTATAAGGTCACCCTGTTATTTCCTTTGCTGGCTGGCTTGTGATGGTGCTCTCATGTTATTACTCTCTTCCATCACAAGGAATGATATTTCGGGACTGAAAGGGCGAAAGATTCGTAAGAACTGTCCTTTCCCCACACTGTGATTGTCTGAAAGCTTCAAATAGTCAAAGGCTGAGTGCAAACGTGTTTTAGATGGTGTCTCTGGGGCAGAAATCCCACCTGCTCTACGGATAGGAAAGAACTCTAAGAATCTGATCATTTCATAGTTAGATCGCCTTGTCCCTCCGCAAAGGGAGGCTATACTTTGCTGATAGGGCTTGTATCAGATATTAAACCAACACTACACTTGATCTCAAGCAAAAGGGCCATTAAATCTCACAACTTGAAAAAGACAGCTTGATCCTTGAAGCAGGGAATCCTGCAGCGCTTGCTGCCTGCTAACCCGATGGCCTGGCTGCGCTCACGCAGAATTCATTCCCGCTATCATTTCCCCGAGTTTCAGCTTTCCTTGGCACGAGGAAAACCTCGGGCTGCATGAGAAAATACTTTGAAATGGTGCCTAATTGACTTGGGTCTGGTTCAGGCCATAGTATGCCACATAAACCACCATAACATCAATCAGAGGGAGAAAGGATGTCCCCACGTTTGGCTTAAACTACAGGGTATTTCCTTTGCCGAAAGCATTTTAATCACACTTAAGTATAGGTTTGCTGTGGCAAAAAAAAGACCGACCCATTCCACTCGTTGATTTTTTCCCACAGAAGGAAACTTCCAGTGAAACAGCCCAGGGTTCATTGCACCAACTGCATTGACTTCACCAGCCTTATCCTATCTCTCCTCCCTGTTTTTTATTTCACTCTGCTCTCCCACAGTAAAAAAGCATGTTTCTGTGGTTCGGGAGAGTACTGCCATCCAAGTTTGATGGTGTTAAACTTAGTCTCTGGGATCTACACTCCCCCACCCCTTCTTCTCTGCTTTTATGCCCTTTTCCCCTCACCTCCCCCTCTTCCAATTAGCGCTAGTTAGCTCTGATAGCGCATCCCTGGTAGAGAGCAAACAGGAGTCAGTTGTTAAGAATATTAAAATAAAATATCACAAGGGGTCTACTGAAGCCAGACAAACCCCATGGTTCTCTTGGCCATGCCTGCCCTGCACGAAGGAGCACCCAAAATTCCGGCATATTCAAACCTCACCACTCTCACGGATGAGCTAATAGCTCAATTCATGATTATTGTTGTCAGACGTGACTGTTGATTTTAAATAGCTCCAGGAATCACACGGATATCAAACACCCAGCATTTTCAGTAAGTTTGGAGCAACCTGGGGGAGACCCAGGGCCCCAAGGGTAGGTGATCGGATACCACATTTGGAAATCCACACCAATAGCTGGTGCTAAAAACTAACGAAGGGCCTGATTCTGCCATCATGTCAACAGCTCTGTGGCAACTCCACCTGGTTTTAGGGTGATTCTAGAAAAGACTCCGCTGTCAGTGAACATTGACATAGCAGGAGTTACTAAGAAATCAAAGTCATGCCTGGGCAAGCAGAGAGCGATCCTTAATAGCCCTTGCAGTCATCATCTCCACTGCACAGCACACACAAGAACCTAACTTTTTTTCCATCTTTCAATTCCCATGGAACAGTAGTGATCTGCTTACGAATATCAGCAAGAGAGACGGGAGGAGAAAGGGGGAAAGCAGCACACGTCGAGCCACTCTGATACATCAGACATACAGCAGGAGAAAGGATGGGAACTGAACGAGAATAAAAGCAGGATTCTCGAAGGAAGCTATGTGAAAACCCAGACGTCTTCTGACACGTTGTGGATTGTTCTCATAGACTTGTGTGCAGCACAAACACATAAATGACAGTTATGTCCCAGCTGACAACAGGCTCCGTTTCCAACCTCTGGAGATCCCACCTCTAGGGATAGTTATGAAATCGGGTGTTTAACGGGATGAGGTTTCAGTGCTAATTCCAGTTGGAGAAAGTTAGTCTGTGAATCACATACACAACAAAAAGGACAGAGCCTTCCTTGTGTGGCTTTATCCATCACTCCTCTGTCTCACACAAGCAGGGCTGTTAGCTCATGTATTGCCTGGTGGCAGCCACCACATGATCCACAACAAGAGCTGCTCCTTACCTGCCCAGGTCCAGACTGGATTGAGGTTGGAAATCAAATGCCTTTAACCTTGCACAAGAATCGACTGCAAGTGCAGAGCACTTAACAGTAACGTGTTTTGGCAAGAAACCCCACTCAACAGGTAGGCTACTGAATCCTGTGCTGCCTGCAATTCCTAAATGGCTTTCAGGCACAGCCAACAGCCTGCCCAAAAGGGAAAACCAGCTGCTTCCAAGGATAAACACGAGGAACAAATATTATTCTGTAAGCCCCATGTCCCAGACTTGCAGCCTTGTGCCTGGATCCAAAGTCCTGTACATCACATCAGCACTTCTGGGACTGGAAGGAACAATGACTTGCACTCATTTAGGAAAGAACTGTTGATCTTAATGCAAATATTGCCCAATCCTGTGAAAGGGTTCAGTGCCTTGGACACATGGATGCAATTCATGAACGAATCCAAACGAGGCGAGACCGAGGAATCCTGAACTGTTGTGCAACGTCAGACAAAGAGCAAACAACACAAAGAGTCACTGAGGAACATCATGGCACTGGGAGATAGGCCAAGACATCCTGATATAGAAGCTTAACCGTGCCTAAGGGCAACTGTGAAAGAGAATATTGTGGCTCAGAACCACGCCGGGCACGCTCCTCACAGCTTCGTGCTCCTTCTCTTGCCTATCTCCACCCCCCTGGCACGCAGACGCACGTGCCTGGCCCAGCTGCCTGCAGAGATGCTTTTGGTTGGAGCAGACCCCCCCAACACACATTATTTGTTAACAGTCACTTAGTATTTTTGCTATTCATCATCTGATTTTTTTTTTTTATGTATTTCCCCCCCCGCCCCGAAACAAACTGCAAATGCAAATCCTGCTGTTAAGACTGTTGAAAAGAATAAAAATTAAAAAGAAAAAAAAAAAAATCAGAAGGAAAACATAAAACTGAGAGGCAACTAAATATCTCCCAGACAGAAAGGGGAAAAAATAAAACTGCAACAGTGGGTTGCAAAAGCAAAATCCATTGAACTTAGCAATCCTAGCAACACGTCCCTTTGTTTACGAACCATCTGAAGCAAGTTTTACCCTGCAAACTCCATGGGGATCCTCGATTTCTCTAGCCAAATTAACTAATTTTCCTAAATCACACTAAAATCTGGTCATTTGATCTGTCACTCAAAGTCTTCCCTCCGTGTAAATAAAAACACCCCATAGCTGTGATGCTGCAGAAGGCTGTAGGAATAAATGACAGAACCCTAAGCAAACAGGGCTGTGTGGTCTCCACCGAGTGCACCTCTGTGCAGTGCTTTTTATCCAGGAGCAGCACCAAGAGCTCACCTTCTACAGAGGATAAAAAATCTTGAAAAATGCCTGAGAGGAAAAACTATTTTTAGATCTGCCACAGATATAGGACGGGTTATATTCTTGTACAAAAGCAAACGATTGCCATTTAATGTCTCAAGCAGGCTGAGAGAGAGACAGCGCGACTTCAGTGCCTTCACCTTGGAACCCCCTTGGCATCCAGGTGCCGTACCCTACATCATGCCTTCCCCTGCCCCTGGGTACAGAAAAACTTCAGCTACAGCTGGAGAAACCCAGCAGATGCCCCGTTAACACCAGCTACATCAGGCATTTAGATGGAGCAAAATCTGGCTGTAAATATAAGGGAAAGACCCCCGTGGTTTTGCACCTCTGAGGCAGGCTGTCTAAACCAGCCCATGGCACTGGCACTGGCACAAGGACTGCTGTGGGGAGTCTCCACTGTCTGCCCCTTCCTTTGCTTCACAGCGTTTTATAGTTACTGTGTCATCTTGGAAATGCCCAGCACGTGGCACATTTAACCAACCAGGGATGCACAAAGCCCAAGGGGGAAAAACAAACTCGTTCTGTTCCTGTTCCACAGACACAGAGCACTGCTCATGGAGAGAGACATGGGCATGGTGTGCCTCCTCTCTCCTGTGCCCCTTTTGAGTTCAAACTTTCAACGTGCATTTGATGCCCAGTTGGTAGACTCCATCCCATTGCTTTATAACCAATAAGGGGGAAAAAAAAACAGAGAAAGAAGAAATGATGCTTTGAGTGGCCAGATGCAGTAAAATGACTTAGTGACCTGAAAATGCTGGTCAAATTTGTATTTTATGAGATATACAAATCCAAGAGGTTCAGAGCTGCTTTCCCATCTTCACATGAGACTCCAAGAGCTTTGAAGTTGCTTCTGGGGCTGGCTTTCCTTTCTCTAAGAAAGTTTTCATCCACCAGTTCCAGATGGAGATCTCAAACCTCATTTGCAGCGAAGCCAAGGTGCCAGAGACAACACAAAGGAATAACAAAAATGGAAATGCTGATGCCAGCTTAGGCTTTCAATATTCACAGTGTCCCTGCTGTCATTGCAGTGTCAAGGATTTGTAAGCCCAGATAAACAGACATATAGTACACAAAGCTGTAAAAGAGCCTGGCAATTTCTTTGTTGTTGTTTGGGTGTTTTTTTTTTTAATATCCAGGTTTTTATAAAGGTATTTGATCTGTTTCCCCAGATACTAAGGTCTGAATAACTACAGGAGAGGCTTGACATAAATAGCATGTTGTATTTGAAATTCATGGCACGGCAGTGAGTGACTGGACACTTCAGTCCAGAGACACGTTCCCACTGAGTGACTCAGTCCCAGGAGCTGAGTGTCTGGAGCTGGATGTGATCCTCCTCCAGACCTTGTTCCAAACGATCCATTTACTGAGTCACTCCTGCAAACAGGGCCACGACAGTAGTGTTTGCAGGCAGAAAGCAAAGCAGGGAAAACACAGAGAAGTCAGTTCAGAAAGATGAGCAGATGTAGGCTGAGAAAGGTTCTATTGCATTCTCCTATCTCGGGGAGGAGGGGGGGGCCTCAGTATATACTGAGCTCAGTATCTTGAGCACTGCATTCAATACCATGCCTGCCAGAGCCCCAGCAGGCACAAGCTCAGTGCAGCATCTCTCCCCCGTGAGCCATCACCCATCCTTTGCTCCTCGTGCCAGGATGGTGGGGGATGCCCAACACCACCATGGCAAAGGCCATTCTGCAGTTTGGGGGGCTGCAGAGAGCCTGTGGCTCTGGTTCTGCTCCCGTGCTCTTACTGCTGGGCAAGTTGAATCCAAGAAATGCACATACAAATTCTCCAAGCTTTAAAGAGAGGCGCCCAGAGACAGCTCTGCCTCTCCCAGGGTGCAGCTTAGCACAGCTCTGTCTCCAGAATCCGACTGGAGAACTGCTTAATGTGTTTTATAGCTTCATGGTTTGGGGTTTTTTTTTTTGTTATTAGTATTTGATGGGCTTTTAGGTAACACTGCTGCTCACCCTCACAAAAGACTAGTTCACATCCACCGCTCTGACACGCACTGGGTGCACAGACACGTTTGGTGGGAGCTTACTGGAGCCACTGAACTGTCATCAGCTCAGATGCCGTGTCCCCTCCCACCCCCCTTCCATGCTTTGCACCTGTGCCCTCTTGGCATTGCCACGTGGAAAATTCCCCAAGGCACAAAGCTGGTCTTGTAAGACCTGCTCTGCCTGGATTCTGCTGGTGGGGCCTCTTCTGCAGAAAGCACACGAGCTGATTAACAAAGAGATCATTAAAAAAAAATAAGGGGAGTTAAACACTCTACTCCTTGCACATCCACATCCAAGAGGATGCCAGCCTAGGGAGGGGAGAGATGTCCTCTGTGTGCATCATGGTCTGGCAGGGTCATGGTAGAAAGGAGAGATGGAGGCTGCAAATGCATTCTGGGTTTGATGCTCGTTGTTAGGAATGCAAATTCTCATTTATATTAGAGCCTCTTTATGTTGGTAACATGATTTAAAAGGGCAGCAATGGAAGTGATAATCATGCTTGTGATTTCTTTTTTTTGCTGATCAACAAAAAAGTGAGCCCGTGGTATACTATTTGTCCTCAGGGCTCTGAAGGCTGCTAAAGCAGCACCGTTAAATGCTGGGAACTTCTGACTGTTTTTCTGTTAATGCTCTGATAGCCATTTTCTAAGAGATGATGCTGGTGGTTAATTACAGGGACATCTTTCTCCCAGGGCAGCGTTCAGAAGTGATACTCAGTTTGCTCTCCTCCCAGCTAGAGGAGTCTAGCTGTACCTCAGCGATGGACAGGATCTGTATTTTCCACTGGCAGATCCATCTTATTTTATTCTATATAAGCATTCTATTTTGCCTTGACTCTTGGTGCTTCTGTATCTTTATATCAGATCGGACTTGGCTTTATCTCTTCTTCCTCACCTTTCTCCATTTTCACTGATGAAGAGCAGGCATGTTCAGTGGATTTATCCCACCTCACCTTCGACACCCTTAACAGATGCAAAAGAATGTTTTCTCTCACATTTCCAGCACTGCTCTAAGAAGCCCCTCACAGAAGTGCTGCTACCTCCTCCTGTTTAATATCAGTATCATCTCCAGAACTGCCCCTTCTTCCCACTGAGAGATATTCAGAGATGCAGTGGTCCAGCTCAGCCCTACAATATGATTTTACCAACAAATATGCACCCTCTCATTACCCTGCCAGTGACCATCTCCATGCAGTTCACCTTTTTCTGGATCAAGGACAAACCAAGGTCCTGCTGCACACAGATCTCCTTCTGCCTTGTGTGGAGGTGACCTGACCTCAGCCTGGGAAATCTGTAGCAGGACAAAAGCCTCATCGCTCTTCCCAGCTTTCCTCAGACCTGGGCATGCATCTGCTCTTTCCTCCTATGGGCACAGGCTGGGAGGTTTTGTAGCAGTAATGCAAGAAAGCAGAAAAATAATAATAATCATAATTTAAAAAAAAAATAAATAAAAAGAAAAAAGAAAAAAGGGGGTTTGAGCACATTTCTCTTTGCTTTGAGGCCTCCCTCTCGCTTTGCCTTTGCCAAGAGCCATGGAAGGATCTGCTGATATTCGGCCTCTTTGAGGTTTTTCTTAGGGAAGGCAGCAGGGGAAGCATTTGTTTTCCAGTTCCAGATTTTCTCCTGCACTTGCATGTTTGTCCACGGGAAAGAAAAAAAAAAAAAGTAGTCCTCTATTGTCAAAGTTGTCAAATGAGACCACCCAAGTGGCTGAAGGGAGGGAACTGGGAGAGGAAGAAATGCCTTGAAAACCATTTTCTTTTTGATGGTTTAGAAAGGGAATTGAATGTTATTGTCTCACTTTAAGTATGTTCTTTATGAGGAGGTCATGTAGCAGGCACATCATTTTCTAATTACAGCCACGCAGATAACATAGAAACCAAATCTATGGAGATTTTCCAAAACAGAGGACGCGTTTTCAAACAATATACTGTACAGCTCATCTTCCAAGTCTCAAAATAAAGCAAAGAGCTTTACTCCGAAGGAACGAGATAGAGTTGTAAGCTGTTAATCACTTCCTTCTACCCACTGTTTTATTATCAACGAGAAACCTAAACTCAGTCACTGGAAAAGAACTGGAAAATTGTTGCTGAGGCTTGGATGGAGTATTTTCAGGACATGCTGGTGCTGTCTGTGGAAACAACCTCGCTAAAGCCACTGACAAGAAGAGAGGAATTCAGACCCACGGTAACGCCACCAGGATCTGGAGAGCTTTGCCAGAAAAGCTTGCTCACTGCAAATTGTGTATGAAGGGAATTGCATGATCAAATCCCATTAAATTGACAGGAAATGAGACTTAAGTGAAAACTAGTGTTCGTTTCTAAACATCTCAGCTAGTGTTGGGGGGAAAGGAGAGGACCTGGGGCTTTGTTTCCCAGGCAGAGAAACACAAGGGAGTGATGGAGCCCTGGCCCTTGTGAGCTTCCCGGTGCTCCCGCTGCAGTCTCCAGGGTGTGCACCCCTTTGCTCCCATCTCCATCTGGGCTTTGGGACCCTCCTTGTTTGGCACCAAAGGCAGGATTCTCCTTGGGACGCTGATTTCTATCCTGAGCTTGGGATGATGTGAAACCTGGCATCTTCCCAGCTGGCAGATGAAATAAGGTGAGGATAAAGAAGGGGAACCTGCAAGGAAAGCCATCCCCTGTGCAACACCCACCACTTTGCAGCAGGGGAATGAAGTCAGGATGAAAAAACCCCCAGCATCCAGGGGTGATGGCTTTTCCATCAGTTGATGGGACCTGATTGACTTGATTTTCCTCACTACCTCTGGAAGGGTTAGACTTGCTCTGGACAGGACCCTTTAGTGCATGGGTCCATCACAATGCTAGTCTCTCCAAGGAGATGGGAAGCAGTGGGAAAGGGCTGGGAACATGTCCCCAGAATGCCTTTCTTGGTCTATTCTACCCGCTGAGGATGAAGGAGGGGGTGCATTTGAGTACTAAAATAGGGCCCACAAATTCTCTCTGTGGTTTTATTCTTCCCCAGATTTGCCTCCACTAGAAAAAACAAAATCACGCTGTGATCAGCACTACTGATAACAATTTTGTGCAAAGCTTCATCTCTGGCGTAAACCAGGAGAGTCACATCTTGAGGCACATCAGAAGGTCCTGGTGAGTACCAGGATGGAGCAGCCCAGGATTTCCTTCCCAGGATAAACCTCTGCACAAGATGACACAGTGACTTTGTGTGTGTGTTCACGTGCTCTCCAACATGCATTTTCCCAGCAGACAAAAACACAACAAACGTCACTCTGGCTCCATCCAGCTGGATTTGACCATAATGAGTGACCAGGGTTTCCCAAAGAGGGTAATTTAAATGCGTTTACACTGCCACTAACCCCCCTGGTTTGTTTGTCTAAGATGCTCAGGATAAAGGGATGTGTCTCCAGTCCCTTTGTATCTGAAGTAACACAGCAGCCTGTAATTGAGGGTGGATCACTTTTAGGCTAAACTGTCCTGGTTACGATCCTGTATAATAATAAATCATCCTGGAGCAAATGGGAAGATGATGGGCTGGATTTTGAGCTCAGCCAGCCTGATTCAGGAGAACCCAAAGATGCCTCTCAGGTTTCTTTACTCACAGCCCGCCCTGTAGAAAGCAAACCCACCCTTCTTCTTCACCACATCTGCTCCCCAACACTCAGGGCTGCAAACTTAGTAGACACAGCAGCTTAAGTGGCTGGGAGCTTCTGACCAAGTACAAACCGACCCTTTAATAACCCCTGAAGTCCCCAATCTACCTGATGCAACCAGTACACCTACTGCCCTTGCTGGTTCCAGTTACAACCCTGAGTAAAGCTCGAGCAGTCTCCCTTTCCTTATGGCCTTTTTTTCTTTAGAAACATGAAATGGGAATATAATTTCATAGGCTTGCTCCAGGATGAAAAAAGGAAGAAAAAGTATTGAATGAAGCAAAAGGAACCCACGTTGATTAAAGAAACAAAAAGAGCAGCAAAGAAGAGAAAGGGAAGGCAGGAGACACTCCAGGCAAAGCCAACTGCTCTTTTTGTTTAACCATTTTCTGCCTGAGCCTGCTCAGCATGAAAATCCTCCCTTTAAAAGGGAGCAGAGCTGGAATTCACACCTGTAAGCTGGACCTGCTGCTCCTGGCATCAGGATGGCCACAAAGCCCCAAGTCAGCTCGGATCAGTGTCAGTGCAGCAGGTGCATAAAGGGAGCTTGAGCCCTTCCCTTTACACTGGATTACTCCAGAAGAAAGCTGCATTTGTTCGAGGTGGGCTGAATAGGCTTTGGGTTTTTTTTTTTTTGGGGGGGGGGGGGAATTTTTGTGTGTTTTGTTGCAGTTCTTTGTGGCTTGGTTTTGTTTGGGTTTGGTTGTTTGGGTTGGGGGTTTTGTGTGCGTTTTGTTTTGGGTTGGTTTGTTGTTTGTGTTTTGGTTTGGTTTTTTTTTTTAAGTATCCACTTTGTATCTATTTCCATCCCCAGAAAGGAGAGGAGCCCTGCAAAGCCACATGAAAGCTTCCTCAGGCTGTGCTGCCAGGGGGTTCAGCCTCCTCCTGCAAGGGCACAACCCACCACCATGCCCCATCAAACCTCCTGTCCCCAAGAACCAGCTCCAAGAGACCACAGCTGCTGACCACCTCCATCCCCTCATCCCCACCACTTCTGATCACTAGAAGCAATTTCTAACCTGGGGATGGTACCATGTCTAATATTCCAGAAAAGCTGCTGTTTTCCTAACATTTCACTGCCCCTTTTTGGGCTTAATGCTGGTCCCCACCCCAGCTTGGCAGTGCCAGTTCAGACCCTGGCACACAGCACAAGTATATGCAATTAATACCACAAGGTAATTGGAGGAAAGGGGAAAGCAGCAACACTGACACTAGGGAGAGGCTTTTCTCACCCTCCTGGTGCTTTACAGCAAACACAGAGGCTCCCCCAAACCACACCCAAAGGCGCTGTGAGTAGAGTCACTTCTCTCCCCCATCCTAATAAGCCACACTACAAATTAGCAATCAATCAAGGCTGTAAGTTCTAATTTGTCTGGGACAATTTGAAGCCCAGCATCTTCCTCACCCCGCACATTTCTTTCACACCAGGCAATTCTAACGAGGTCAAAATTCTTTTCCTTCTCTTGCTCCAACCCCCTCAAAGAACAAAAAGAAGTATGAAAAGAAAACACAATATTTATTGTAAATCAGTGACTTCTGCATTAAAATGATCAAAGTGTGTTTGCTGCACACTTGAAGTTCAGATGCAAAGGGATTTCCAACTTAAATAAATAAAAGATTGTTTTTCTGTAATGCAAATTGAGACGGAGCAATCGTCAGACACGCTCTGCAGAAGGACTGTCCCACTCCCCTACCCCACATATTTTGCATGGCTGATGCTCTTAATCTTTTCAAAAGAAACACCACTCCACCAGGGCATGCTAATGTGTGCCAAGGGGGGGAAGTGGACCCTGCTTGATGTATGATTGCAATATGCAGCTTAATCATATAATTTCTCACTTCAGATATCGATCCTTGGGAGCGAAGCAGTGTTGGGAATAGAGCGAAGCAGGGGGTGGAGAAATATCTGCTGCCTGTTTTCTCATCTAACAACTCCCCAAAGAGACAGAGCCTTACCCATCCCACATACCCAGGCGTGACAAGAGATCAAAACTCGCTGGGGACACGCGCTGTGCCTTTCAGGTAAGTTAGACTATTATTAATGATCATAAAAGAAGCTATCAAGGTATTTTGCATTCCTTTCATCTGGCGAGCCTGTGAGCACGTTTATTAATTGAGGAAGCCTCACTTTTCTGCAAGGTAGGTGTTAGTATTTCCTTTTGCCATCCAGGAAAGCAAGCAGAGGGACCATGCACAGCCCAGGCAGCCTGGGAAATACTCCAAATTTGGGAAATACTCCATATTCCTGAAAAAAAAACATGTATAGTTTGTCACCTAGCATCACCTTTCTTCAGCCATTACCCTCTTTGCCCTGTTTCTGCTCCACAGAGCGGCAGTGGTCAGCACGTTGAGGTGCAGCACACCAGCACCAGTCATTTTTCCATGACAGACAGCTGAAATTGGGAAACTTGGCAATTTGGCAAACACAGGGCTTCCTCCCCTCATGTGTTTTCGGAAGTTGTTCTGGTTAACCCTGTGACCACCACGGCTACCACCATCCCATGTGTCAAGAGCCCTCATTCATCTCAAGGAGATATATGGAACGTGAAGTCACTGGGAAAAAAAATCCCCACTGAAGATTAGGGACAGTATGTCCAAAGGGCAGCAAGGGGATTAGTGCATCAAAGGGACTAATTAAGGTAACGGGCTGTTTCTGAAACAAGACCAGCTCCAGTTGGAGCAATGTGAAATGGAAGTTGAACCTGAAATATTTGTGGCGGACTCCTGGATCCTGTGAAAACCAGTACATATGTCTAACTGCATCTCAGTGAGCACTCCTGTTAAGTGTGTCAAGCAAAACATGTGCTTAAGTGCTTGCAGAATGCAGGGCCTAAATCTAAAACTGCTGGGTAATAAGGGGGTCAAAATTTGAGGAGAATAAGTTCACTCATGCCCTCCACAGCTTCAAGCAAACCACTTCCCAAGATCCACTAAGAAAAGACAAAGTTCAACCACAACATAGCTCAAGCTCACATGTACAAGTCCAGATTTTGTCAGACCTACACTAGGTTTTTCCCCACAAAGCCAGGATAAGGCAAGGATGGCTTCAGGCCCTGGCCAAGGATCAAGCTGCAGAGCTTGGATCCAGACCAAAACTTCTCCAAAGTTCAGGACTTTTTTGGTCCTCGATGGTTTATAGCCCCCAGCTCCACAACAGCCTCACAAAGACCTTGCTCAACCCAAGGACAGCCCTGTGGTGTGTACTCATGCTCTGGGTGAGCAACAGCCACCAGGAGCTGAGCACGGACACCGTATCTGTAAGTCAGCTACAGCATCATCTGCTGTATTCCAGCTGGCAGGAGCAGCGATGGACTCAGCTCAGCAGGATGCTCTTTGTGTAGCTGGAAGTCTAAAAGATGTCTTTTACTTATGCATCTGGGTGAGAGACTGTATTAATGTTCAGGTTTTTTTCAAATAGAATAAAAATAGACACTCACATACAAATTAGACATTGCTCTGTGTGTATTGTGCACCCCATAATTAGCAGGTAATAGTCACTCTCTAATTTAAAAAAAAAATGTTATGCTAAACAGAAGGATTTTTGCTTAATTACAAGCTAATCCTATTTCCTCAGAACACGTGATATTTTCTTATCTCCCAAAATGGAAAAGGCACATTTGAATGGGGAGGACATTTGTGTGTTATCCTGTGACAGACTCCGAAGGATCTCGATTTTCTGTAGAGCTGCTCGCTGGAAAACAGCAAGGCAAGTTCTAAAGCATTCCAGCCCAACGAGCAAAGGAGGCTTCTTGGTTTGGCCAGTCCTCACTCAAGCCTCATGGCTTTGCCTCATCCCCTTCAAGGCCTCCTGCATGGCACTAACCATCAGCAAGACTGGGATGATGGCTCCTACAGGTGATGCTTTGACTGTTGTCTGAACAGTTGATGCACGGACGCTCGTGCTGCAAAACCTCAGTCCCTCCTGCCAAGAAGGGGATAAAAGATTTCAGGAGAAGAAACATGCTGAGGACCATGCATTGCTGCAGCAGCAGGGACCAAATGGACATTGCTGCAACAGCGGGGACCAAATGGACATCCCTCATCCCAGTGCTCCCCACAGCCTCATGTCAGGTACCCGAGGTTGGCATCAGTGCTGTGTCCAGCCACGGATGGGGACCTTGGGCAGCCTAGTAGGGTTTTCATAGACACATCCATGGAATCACAGAATTGCTTAGGTTGGAAAAGACCTTTACAATCATCAAGTCCAACCATTAACCCTACTCCAAGCCCACCACTAAGCCCTATCCCCCAGTACCACATCTATAAGGCTTTTAAACGCAGCCAGGAACAGGGACTCCTGACCTCGTGTCTTGCAGCAGAGCGTTGGCCGCGTACGAAGGTTGATTAAATAAGACATCCTGCTTAACGTCTGTTATTCCTCTAAAGGCCCAAGGAGTTGAAAATTCTAACTTAACCTGACAAAGTCTTTTGGCTGCAAGAGCAATCCTGACAAATTATAGATGAGAGAAAGCAAGGGCCAGAGAAGGGAGGCAGCGAACCTCGTGTGGGATCAGCAGCGGGGCTGTAAACGCCACTCGGGCACCCGCTGCCAGCGCCTTCCTCCAGCCACCGGACTCGGTGGCTTTTGTGTTTTCTCCTTTCCATTATGCATACCCTTCCCTCTTCCCTTAATGATTTAGTGATGTTTGTTCCCCTCACACTGCGCGCAGACCTCGCGGATCAAAATAGCCAGTCATCTAAAAAAATTCTTTATCCTTTGTTCTTCAAAGAAACCAAATAATCTCAATCCTTTTGAGAAAACTCAAAGGGCGAAGGCAAAGCGTCGGGACTGATGAGAACAATAGCGGTGTATCCCCCGATGAACGAGCATCTCCAGTGCCGGGTGGTTATTAAAATAAAAAAAAAATAATCATTCCTTGTAGTGAAAATTCTCGGGTCAATTACTTGTTGCCACAGGGAGATTTCCTACGAGTTTTATTGTTATTATCACTATTCAGTGATTACACGTAGCGAGACAAAGGTGAATTTTTCTGTGAAGAGATGCGATGTTTGGTAAATCTTAAACAACAGAAAGGGGACTGAGGGGGGATCAAAGTCCTGGCTATTCCTGTAATGTTTTGAAGCCAATGTAGCCTTTTACTGCTGCTTGCAGTGCTCTCAAGTACTTCCCCCCCTCCTCCCCTTTAGAAGGTTAACCAGTGGGACAATAGCAGCCTGACGTACAACCACAACGTTTCTGCAGCAAGCAGTGTCTGTCGCACTGCTCTGTCCCCCACCTTGAGGGAACAGAGGGAAACCCTTCAGTTCTCAGGCAGGAAAAAAAAATAATAATTAAAAAAATTCAGTCCACAGCTTTCCAAAGCACAACTCATGCTGTCATTTTGAGGACATGGACCTACCTGGGTGACACAGCTTAGAGCGATCACTCCTGGTAGACAGGGACAAATACAAAATGAAGCTGGACGATGCTCCCACAGATGGAGCCCCTCTCAACAGGGTGAGCCTTTCGGATCCAATGCAAATCACCTGTAATTCCCTTTTTAATACGGGTTTGCACACAGGGAGTACCTTCGTGGGAGTAACTTCCTCCAGGACATGGCGGGGCAAACACTGATTTGCCTTTTTTCTGACTAAAGGCAAAAGGGAAGAGGCTAAAGCGCTTCCCTACACACCATGGGCTGGAGAATTCCTTTAACAAAGGCAGGAGAGTGTTAACTCTAATTGTCTTTTTAAAAATGACAAATGAACAAATTTTGTTTCACCTCCCAGTGTGAATTACTGGGCATTTTCCAGCCAGCTACAACAGAAACGCTCCGAGTCACACCTGGAATTTGCATTGAGAGCAAAGCTTCGAGTCAAAGCGCTTACTCCCTCAGACTCCCCTGCCAGCCTCACCAAAGGGTCTGCAGATACCAACTCCTCTGGTAGAAGGGATGGCCGAGTGGAGCAGACACCCTGCATCTGCACAAGCCCTTGCCCATGGCTGGTAGCCGCTCCCCCAGCGCTGCCCCATCACCCAGAGACTGCACAGGCAGAGGTGGGACAGGGTGTAAGGTGTTTACCCCGTCCTGTTTTCCTCATGGCAGGTTTGATTTTGCTCTGTCCACACTACCACGACACAGGACTGACAGTTTTCCCAGTAACCTCATCCTAAACCCCCCCCCACTACTGCTCAGAGCAAAATTTGCACATCTGAAGCACATCCCGGGGGTGCCTACAGTTACTCATGGAAGCCAAAGTACTTGCCATCACAAGTCTGGCAGCAGCAGGGCCAGAGGAAGGAAGGGCTCCTGTTTAACTGGTTGCCTGAAGAGAATGAATCTGGTAAATGCGTGCTCTGAAAGAGATACAGTTGGATGCGAGGGCTGATACGAAATGCCATCTGGGTATCAAATAGGAAGCCGAACGATGTCTATCAAGCCTGTACCCTTTGATCAGCAGTCACTCGTCATTTCCACATCACAAGAGGATGCTCAGCTCCAGGAGGCACATAGCCAGCCAAGAAGGAAGAAGGATCAGCTGAGTGGTTGTGTCTTAAAGATACGCAGCCATTAAATAGCAAGGAAAAAAAAATAGCCCAGTCAGCCTCCCAAGGGCAGGGCCACCCAGCCAACTCACGCGTGGTTTACACAACTACTGACTCTGCTGCTCAAAGAGTTAAGAGAGATTCTCATTCCCAATGTCACAGGGTAATCTCACATCACCATGGTTAAAAAAAAAACCACCTTCAGACCAAAATCTTTTAAGGTTAAATAACACAGCAGCTAACGCAGAGCAGGGAAGAGCCCTCAGCCCACTCTCACACAAGGCACACGGCAGGGGCTGGGATCTCCCTGTGCTCCCAGGGCTGCCGGGGGACACCAGCCTGGACACAAACCCCTCACCCTCTGCCACGAGCCCTCACGAACAGCTCACCTGCATGGCCATATGGTCATCTTCAGCCAGACACCCACCGGTCCCATCACCCTTCGGCTTCATAGAGGATGCTCCATGGAGCAGCAGCAGCACAGGACTCGCTGCCACCATCATCACTGCCAAGCAGTTAAGTGAAGGCTACAACACCGGAGCTTCTCAGCCCCCCACGTCCCCGAGAAAGAGGTGGGTAGGGCTGCAGCTTCTTCTTAAAAGCAGGCTCCCTGGGAAAGGGTGGGGCAGGTGCTCATGGTCCCATCAAGACCAAACAAGGGGCACCTGCTCTGCCCTCTGCTCCTCACCCAACGTGCCCACCTGGGCTCCTCGCCTTCCACCGGGCACAAACCAGCTCCAGGCAGCTCTTTGGCCAAAGGACATCCCTGGGAAACATTCCGTACCAAACCCCACGCTCCCCTTGGCTCCTTGCGAGGTCAAGGTTCAGCCGAGCTTTGCCCAAAGCTTTGTGCTCAAGTTTGCAAACCCGTTGAGCAAACCTGGTCCCAATTTTGAGCCGGTTTGAACTCGATTTGAGCTGATTTATAGCTTGGCATTGGAAAACAACAACAGCAACAACAACTGTTCTTTAAACTGGCAACTTTGACCATAATTTATGCGAGGCCGGACGGAAAGTGGTGTTTTTAATTAAGTTTCAGCTGGGTTTTGTAATTTTAGGGTTTTTTGGCCAGATAGTTAGAGCAAAACACCAAAGAAGGAATGGAAAGCAGCAATTAACTCACATGATGGGAGGGCAGGTATAGAAATGTTTTGTGGCACAGAGTGATGTCCTTCCATCTACGCCTAGATGTAAATGAAGGACAGCAGGGGAAGTCCTGCTTTGGGCTTGTCCTTGGGCTGCTTGCCCAGGGTTTCTTTTCACACAGCAGACCTGGCTTTGTACCCCCCTCAGATCGAGCGTTCCATGCACGATGCTCTAGCCCAAGCCACTTTGACACTGTCTTGCAGCTACTTTGCCTGAGATCCTGGTATTTTAATAGCTAGGATTAGATCACAGCAAAAGCTGAACCTTTGACATTCCTTCCTAGCAAGTAACTCGCAAATTGACGCTCATATTTGACTGCGCTCAGTGGAGACCACATCAATACTTACAAAATTCGCTCCTCCCTGAGGTACCAACGCCGGGCATTTTGTTTTTTGCAGGGGAATATCTGAAACCTTTTAATGGATTAAAAATAAGTTGCAGTCGATCGTTTGTTTGCGAGGCAGAAAAGGCTTCAAAGATGCACAAGCGGATTAAGCAGGAGCGTTCGGATGATTCACAAGCTGATACAGGCCACCAGTCAGGAAGCGTCTCAAATGACTTGCTTCTTTGTGCCCGCATCAAAGGACCACTGAAGGACTGGCAGCCTCCCCTTCTGCCCACCCGCCTGGGGCGACCGAGGTGGCAGCAGCAGCACTGCAAGGGATGAGGTGCACGTGGTTTGGAGAGAAAGAAGAGAATCTGCCTCCTTGCTCCCCACCCCCCCGCGGGGGCATTGCATCTGCACTTTATAGGAGGGGCTTCTGCTAAAGTGGGGTTTATAGCCATAACCTCCCTGTCCTGTGTGTTTCTGCTCTGCTTGTTCTCTCTCCATCTTCTCATCCCTGTTTCAGCCTTCTGAGGGAGCCACGGGAATGTGAAATCCTGCAGCTTGACCTACAGTACCCTCTTTGTCCTTGCCTTATAGCCAGGGCTCCTACACCGAGAAATGCCACCCCGGGGGGCACGGTGGGCTGCCTGGTGCCGAGGCAGGGGGCAGCTGACGGTCACCTTCAGGGAGCTGGGTTTATGGCCCTCTGAAGACAATGGAAAGAACATCACTGACAGAACTGGGTTGTGGATGAAGCTGTGGGCTGACCAGTTTGGGAAAACCTAAATGAGGGCTTGGAGAAGACAATTATTTCAGTTGTAAAGTGCTGCTGGCAGTCCTGAATCCATCATTGCTCTCTTTTTTGAACCTTTTACCTTTATTCTGAAGCTTCTGGGGGGAGAAGGCAGCTTTCTGCAATCTCAGTCCTCCAAACACAGGCACAGATGAGTGATAGCAGGGGTGTGGGACAATTCCCAAGGGCAGCTGCCCGGGAGCGATGCCAGCCTCATCGATCCAAGCGGGCTGTGGCTCAGGGAGAGGGTCCTAAGCGGCTGGGGGACACCTCCTGGTTCATTCATCTGAGTTTCTATGATTTTCCATTTCCCAAACTGGAAGAGGTCAAACTTTTGCTCAAAGGTTACTGAGAAAAAGTTGGACCACAGGGTAAGGGGCACCCTGGAGAGGATTTGCATGACTCTGGGGCCTGATCCTGGAGGCCAAGGATTAAGCCCACTGGTCTTTGCCAAAGGGCTGCAGGAGATGAAGCCTGTCCTCATTAATTCAAGGCAGATACACAAGCAGCAGCCACATGCACCATGTGGCAGCAAGAACCTCCAGAGTTCACCACAAAGGATGGCAATTTAATGGAGTATACTGTGAAAAATTAGCTAAGAAAACTCTACATAAAGGGAGGAGAGATATTGCATATACGGTGTGTGAGATCATTATATTACAGAGACTTTCAGCGCCGTCTCATAAGGAGACACTGAAAAAGACCTTACAAGAGACTAAAAAAAAACCTGCACCTCTTAACATCCTGCACTTTTAACCAAAGGCTTAACTTGCACAGAGAGCACTGCTTTTCATATTTAAATCCCATCAGCACGATGGCAGGCCGGGAGGAAATACAGCCAGGCTTTGGAGCCCAGCTATGAAGGGAGAAGGTATAAAAATGGGGTCAGCTGGGAAAAGAAGTGGACAGAAACCCCAGCGCAGCCACTGGGTCGCTTCCTGGTTTTGAAAGGCAGTGAGTTATTGTGTTCTACCAAGCATCCTTCATCCCAGTGTGGATCTGGTTGCACCAGCTGCTCCGTGAAAGAGCAGGAGCTGCTCCCCCACCTGCCATCAGCAGGGGAGACGTGCCCCAGACCCCTGTGCTTCTTCATGCTTTGGCACGGAACCAAGCGGAGCTGTAGCGGTGATGGGAGGTTGTGGAGGTCCACGACTGTTCCCTCCCGTGTCAGACAAAGTGCCTTCTGCATCGGGCAGAGCGAATGAGAGGGGTTGTTGTCCCTTTGGCTGCCCCTCTCCCTCCTGCAACCCTGGTGATGGTGATGGTGACAGCAAGCCCAGCACAAGGGCTGGCAGGTTGCTCGCTCAGCAATCGCTCTGCCAAGCACTCCAGCCCTTCTCCTTCTGGACTCGTGCTCACAATGCTCTCTCCTATGTTTTGGCACAGGCAGCTTCCAGCTACTGTAGCTGACGCTACTTTCATTTGCTGCCAGAGAAAACTCTTAGCCCACAGCTCTGACCAACCATCGGGCTTGCAGCTTCCCAGCTCTCAGAGGTCTTTCAAAGTAGCTCTTTCTTTTGAGTTTGGTGGAACCACTGGCTTTGGTGAGATCTGCTGCTTCTCTTTGGATCCAGGGTATCTCTTCAAATAAGCATGACTCCCTGTGCTCGTGCAGATGGTGCTCACAAATCAGCAGATCACCCCTTAGCATGCAGGCAGTTGGGAAGAGGCTGTCCTACCTCCCAGCCCTGTGCCTAGGCCCTCTTCTGCACTTCTATCACAGTAAGGAGAATGTGCAGAATGAAGATGAACACGTATTTAGTCCTCAAGTGGAGTCAAAGCTCAGAATCAGGTCTGGAACTCCACCTCCCCACAGCTCTGCAAGTCCCAGTCCTGGTGGGTATGGTTTGGATCTGAGTCCAGCTGTGCAGTGACTGGGGAGCTCCCAAAGCACATTGGCAACAAAGGAGGTGGAGAAGGAAATTCCAGTTTATCAAATTATTCCATTTTAGTGATTCTAAACTAATTCTCAATTGAGCATTGTAAATAGACCCACCAGAGAAATGACTGGACTAGGCAGCATCCTCCTCCAACCCTCCCTCCCCATGCAGGACAGAATATACAAGCAGAAAATAATCAGAGATGGACGTGGGACTGTGGTGACACAGCTTCCTCCAGCTTCAGGAGCTCTTGAGGGAAGCAAGCTTGCATATATATATGTATACTCAGCAAGATCAGTTCTCTCAGAGACAGTTTTGTTGTAAATCCCCAGTCCTGGGCTTTTGGAAGGCCAGCTCTGTCACCACAGCCATTACTCTTAAGGAAGACTGATGAACAAGCCCCTAAAGAGGAGGTGTCCTGGTGATGATGATCACCTCATCATTCAGGCTACCGTGTGAAACCAGCAGCACTCCGTACCTCAGGTATAAGGATTTGGGAACAGAGAGCTTGTTCAGGTGCCCAAAACTTCCAACCGTGGAAATGAGGACTGAACTCACCACACAGAAAAGAACCACTAGGACTTTTTCCTGTCTGCTCTTCTCCTTTCGTCTCCCAGCTTCCCTGTGTCTGGTGAGCATCACACATCTTGCTTGGGCTCTGTACTCACAGAGACTGACAGGCATCTCCCTACCCCACCCAGGGTGGCCATCCAGGAGGATGCTGCCAGCTCACCAGAGCGCACAGCTGAGGGTCAGGTAGGGAACCTGTCTCCAATAGGTCTCCAAAGTTTACCTTTTCCTAACAAACCTAAAAAGATGGCATCTTAATTAGATGGGAAAAGTACATCAAGCTCATTAGTTAATTACGAGGGAAAGTCCCTGCAGCAGATGCCGGGATTGCCTAAAGTACTGATTACTCTTAACTACTAACTTAGAAAAAAGGATTCTGCTATTAAAGCATTATTTGGTTCCAAAAGCACAATGAAGTCATTTATTTTTTATCAAGTCTAGCCCAGCTAACCCCTTACAGCTTTTATGAAGCGCGTGTGTGTAAGGCAGGGGGCTGGGGGCATGGGAAGATATCCTCACAGCTTCCTGGGACCACTCACCTCCGTTAGGAGGATGTCTTGCTAATTTTAATGGGATTTTTAATGAAGGTGTGACTCAGAGAGAGGAGGTGGTAGAGTCTGGCCAAAGTGTCCCGTGATAAAGGTGACAGATCCACCATGGAGCAGGTCGAGACCTAAATCCTGCTTACCAATCCGTGTTGCACGTTGATGTGCAAGAGAAATGATCTTTGCTTTTGGGTGCTTACAGATTAATTTCTTCCTCCCAGTGCGATGGAACAACCGTGAGGGCTGCAGGGATGACAAAGACCAGTAGCACCAGCAACGAACAACATGGCAGAGGTGAAGGAGAGGCTGCCCGTGGAAAAGGGAGCTTTGAATCAGCAGGAATCAGCTCTTTGCAGTGGGATTCCCAGGCACTGGAAGGACCCCAACAACATTTCCTCCCCATGAGCACCTAACGAGAACTGGAGACGCCTCAGAGAACTGCAACAAAAAGGATCCCAATTTTGCAACAGCCTGTCCCAGCCCAAGCTTCCCAAATCCTGAGGGATCTTGAATTCTCCATCAGAATGGCAGCTCGAGCTCAACCCTGCCTCCCAGCTTCATTCCCTGAGGAGAGAGGCAACGCCTTCTGTCATCCCCCCTACGTAGGAGAGCTCTTCAGATGTTTGTTCCCCAAGCTACGGACGGCAAACCCTAAATATTTCCCCTCCTCCCCTCTTGAGGCTGAAGGAATGCTTTAAAACATTTCTAATCGTGTAATCTCAGCTGTCATATGACCTCAGCGAGGGAAAATGGCCAGATTCAGAGGAACTGTTTGCTTAAACCTATGATTAGCTCTTCCCTGCCCCCTCTTTTAAATAAACAAACAAACAAATGAAAAACCCCGCAGCCCGGCCGGGTGCTGTTGCTGTTTTCCTTTCCCTAGAAAGCCCGAGGAATTGCATGGTCGGGGAACTTCAGCTATTCGGAGATGCCACGGAACCCTCACGAGCCGGCCCTCTGCTCAGGGCAGCGTTATCAATAAGGGGAGTCATAAATCGCCCGCTGAACGGGGGGAACTCAAAAGACCAAAGTCACGTAACTCAAAGGCAAAGAGCGCCTTTAGTGCGAGGGTGGTCTGGGTGAAGTTAGGAGACACCTGCTAGCGAGCCCCGAGACGCCAGCATCTGTGTAAACTCGCCCCCTCCCCGTGCCCGCAGCCCTTCGAAGGTGTTGAATGAAGCAGTCGGATGAAAAAGGCTCTGTTTTTGGGGCAGTTCTGAGGCTTACGTGCACCGAAGCAAAACAGAGCCGGCGCTGTGCGGCCCTGGGATGGATTACCAGGGACCACAGGGAGGCCTATGAATTATTGTGACAAGCTGATCTGCTGGCTGCCTGGTGCCTCGGCGGGGTGGGCGTCCCTGCGAGAACGGCCCTCTCTGTGCAGGGCTTGCGGGAGAGGATCTGAGGAAACCGGAGAGTGAGGGGGGAACCTGAAGCTGAATGAGCACGTCCACCTGGGGATGAGGGCTGAGGGACAGAGGGGTCAGCCCCAGCCTCATGGCCATCCCTGGACCCAGAGTGGTATCTTCTGCAGCACCTCCTGGCTGTGGCACCAGGACCAGGAGGGGTACCTCCTGAAGCATCTTCTGGCTGTGGAGCCAGGACCAGGAGCAGCACCTCCTGGCTGTGGCACCAAGACCAGGAGTGGTACCCTCTGCCACACTCCAGCATCTTCTGGCTTTGGAGCCAGGACCAGGAGCAGTATCTCCTGCAGCACCTCCTGGCTGTGGCACCAGGACCAGGAGCAGCACCTCCTGGCTGTGGCACCAAGACCAGGAGTGGTACCCTCTGCCACACTCCAGCATCTTCTGGCTTTGGAGCCAGGACCAGGAGCAGTATCTCCTGCAGCATCTCCTGGCTGTGGCACCAGGACCAGGAGTGGTACCCTCTGCCACACTCCAGCATCTTCTGGCTGCAGCACTACAGGCAGCACAGCACCGTGGCAAGGGAGTGGCTTGGCAGAGAAGATCTTGGCCATCCACACAGTGGTCCTTGGCCCCCTCAGATCCGCAGCAAGCAGGATTTGAACACTGATTTATTTTTAATTGGAAAGCAAAAGCTACCCAGTGAAACCTCTACATGTAAGGCCATCACACTTCCTTATGAATTAAACAGTGGAAATATTTTAGCGCTGGCAAAGCTGCAATCTGGAAATACCAATACTTCACCAAAGCACTTTTTTAATATGCAGAAGTGTCGTGCATATGACTCTGAAGTTTCTAGCTGTAGGTGAAATCTTCTCATCATCAACTCTCAATATAATATGCGCTTATCTTAAAGGACATTTACTTTCCTGTGCTTACCGACTGTATTTGAATTGTCAAATGACACTTTGCTGAAATTATTAAAACCTGGAGGTCACAGAGAACCTGACTTGAAAGCGGGAACACACATTCTTTCGTCTGAGCAAAAGTGCATATTTGGAATTTTAAATGCAAATTTTTTTTGGGGGGGGGGGAAGGAAGAATCGCTTTTCTGGCAGACAAGTACAGACAGAGCATTTGAAAGAAGGCTCTGCTTTAATTTTTGACAAGTGCTGTGAATAGATGCTCTGCTGTCGGAGGGAAGAGATGGAGCAGAGCCCCGACAAGTGCTGTGAATAGATGCTCTGCTGTCGGAGGGAAGGGATGGAGCAGAGCCCCGACTGCGGTGTGATGGGGAGCTGGGGAGGGCCCGATTATGGCTCTGGTGGGTGGTTTGTGGCAGGTCCCCCCAGCTCCCCCGAGCAGATTGCAGGTGACCTGGTAGCCCGGTCCCTTGGGGAGGGTGGCAGGGACAAAGGAGCTGTCACCCACCAGCCCTGCCACCTCTGGCTCTTGTCCGAAGCCCCAGCAAGAGCCAGACTCTGCTGCCGTGATACCCGCACGGCTCCGGCTGAAGAAAGACAGGCATTATCTGGCTTATATACTCTGACTGCAGGAATGTTTTCTTTCTGAGGGATAAGGCTTATCTGTTCCCCTTGTCCATGCTTCCTTTTAGGGTGTTCAGGGAACAGATAGGAAGGGGAAAGTAAAGAAGTTCGGCATCCCTCTCCAAAAAAATGAGCTGCAACCTTCCTGCTCTGCGGTGGCTCTCCCCGTGACGTGCCACCGTGCGTTCTGGAACGTGCCCCTCTGGGAGGCCAGGCCGTGCCAAAACTGCTCAGGCAAGGAGCAGTCAGCCAGCGAGCTTGGAAGAGGATGAGAAGCAACCCTTGCCAGGCCGGTGCCTCTGATTGCGTGTTAGATTGCAGCGCGGGGAGCAAACCCTGCCCGAGCAGAGCACAGAAGTGAAAACAAAAGCCCCAGGGCTTTCCAGTGCTGTCACCCCAGTGCTGGACTGGTTTTTTATGGCACCAAGGCTTCAGGAGCTGCTTTTGTTCTGACGAGGCTCTGCTCGTTCGAGAGCTGCAGTGAAGAACAGAAGCGGTAACGTGGGGATGTGTTTGTAGCTGCCTCCCCACAAGCCTCACCGCTGATCCACGAGCTCCCCTCTCACAGATGGGGACACTGAGCTGGATCTGGGATTTCACAAGGGAGTCCAGACAGGATTTGGATCACTTGCCTCTTGCCAAATCCACAACCGCCGAGAGCCCCCAGCCCTTTCAAGCCTCCTGGAGTCACAGCAGGGCTGCTGACCCCCCTTCCCTGACTGTCCTCTCCCATGTGATACTGCTCACGTGAAGGAGCGGGGAGATGTCAGGGCTCAGATGTTCAGTATTGTGGCTCTGCATGAGATGTGAGGCACAGGGTGAAGATTCAGCTTCCTACATCCTTGAGCTCAACGTCTGGTGACTTCTGCTCCCTCACCCACAAGCTCCATGAGAGGGACTCGGTGTCACAAAAGTGGGGCAGCCCCAACCCCAGCGCTTGAAGGCGAGCACCAACGACATGGAGTTCCCTCTGAAGAAGAGGGGATGGAGGAAATCTGGCAGAGCAGAGCTGGGAAGACATTTCCTGCCATGAAAGTCCCTTCCTTTTCCTCCCCTTTCTCTTCCTCCCCTTCCTCTACCACAAATGAAGACTCCATCACCTCTGGCTGGTGACAGAGGGCAGTGACATTATCCTTGCTATGCTTACCAGTGCACCTGCAAATACACCCCAGTTTCCAGCCCACACCAAAATACAGGTTGTTCACCTCCTCCCAGGTATTTCACCTACACAACCTGAATTATTTTGTGTAGATGTGCTCACAAATCACCCCTTCCTTTTGCTGTGAATCCAGACCCATCTTCATTAACATAATGCAACCTGATTTAACTATGACACGCTCCATCCCAGTGCCTTCCCAGCAAGCAGGAAGGCAATCCCACTGCCTGCCAGCTTCACACCCTCCTTGCCATCAGCAAAGCCTACTCCTTGCCTCTGTTTTCGTGCCTCCTGGAGAGCTCCTCGGTGCTGATCCGAAGTTTGGATGCAGTCTTGTTTTTATATATAAATGACACTATGACAAATGATGAAGGATTAAATTACACTTCAATCAAATCAAGCCAAACCAGTAGGGATCGAGGTCCCAGTGGAAAGTATACATGGAGTTCCTCAGCTTCCTGATTTGAATGACTTTGTTCTTCTTCCAGAGAAAAGGGGGGGGGGGGACGAAGGAGAAGAGAGGGGAAAGGGAGAGGAGGGGGGAATTTGGCCTAAAATGAAACATTTTCCTTTTAAGTTGAACATTTGAAAATGGCTGGGAGGAAAAGAACTGAAACACTGTAATGGCTGATACTGAAGAACAGCCTGGGACTTTTGCTTTTCGAGAACAGAAGCCAGGGAGAGAGCTGTGGTGTGAAAAAGGCAACGCTGTGTGCCTTGAAGGGGAAGGTGTTTGCAGCAGCCCATCTCCTGCAGACACTGAAAACCCCCTGCAAGGCACTAACCCAATTAGCTTTGCGAAGAGCTGCGCTGTGAAAAGGCAAAGGCACTGACAGTGGTTTTGGTAAAGGCTAAAGACGGCTCCGCTCTGCCTTGAGCTCCCGTCAGAGTCACTTCATTATCTTTGTGCTACCAGATGGAGCAAAGGTTGGCTCAAGAGCCTGCAGCTCTGCGTCCCTGTCCAGCCAGAAAGCCTCTCCTGGCACCGCGCTGGCTGTGAAGGGGGGACAGCTTCTACATGCTGTGGAAACAGTCATTCCATGAAGGAGTCCTCCTGTAGTAAACACACAGACAGACAGACGGGCAAGCACATCCCATGCTCTTGAATTTGCATTTGGTGTGGTATTAAATACTGCCCGCTGGGTTCTGATTTGTGAGTGCAGATCTTGGATGGTGTGTACGATAGATCCCACCGGTGAAATCCCAACTGAGTGAAGCGGGATCCACCAGGGTCTCCTTTGGCTTGATGACTGTCTCTGAAAGACAACCCATCAGGTTGACTTAACTGGATGCGCTTCACACTCCCAGGATGGTGGCTCTCTGGGGAGCTCAGACCCAAAACCTTCCTGGCGAGTGAGGCCAACATTCCAGAAAAAAATTCTTAAACCCTTGCCACCATGTCTTCCCGTGAATCATGTGCTGTCTGAGTCAGAGATGGCAGAAGACCTTTTCCCACCTCCTCATTTGGCTACTACACTCCTCAAACAACACACACCAGGTCATCCACTGATCTGCAGAAGGAGTGATGGGCAAGTTCCTCTCTTTTTACAGCAGAGTTTACATTATTCTGGTCATAAGATGTGTGTTGGCCATGCATGTACCTGCTAGAAGACCCTCTTCCATTTCAGAAATGAGAATTTTAGTCTTACCAAAGAGAAAGGAAAAAAAGAACACTTCAGCAGGGCTAGGATATCACTCTTGCTGCATGGGACAGCCACTTCCACTGAAATAAGAATGAAGCCCACAAAAGCACAATGTCTACACGTGTGCTCAGGCACCTGCTCCAGCCTGCAGCTCAACAGGATGTAAAACAGAAGATCACCCCTTTCTGAAAGTCTTTTTGCCAAGAGTTTTCTCCCTGTAGTAATAGGCTTCGCAAAGTATGTTAAAGAATAACTTAAGATAATTCCCAGGAAACCATTTGTTACCTATGGTGAACGTCCAAACTCTTCACATTACAGCTCAACTTTCTGACACAGAAATCAAGGAGAACGCTTGCAGAAATCAAGATCCAAATTGGTTCAGCCTCTGAGGATAATAAAGACTTAGAAATATGTATAAATTTAAGTGGGTTTGAATAAGGACAGCATTTCAAAAAGCAGTCGAATTGTTACTTTGAAATAAGCCATTATTTTCTGCTTTTTTACATTCCAGTCTTTAATAGGGGATGAGATCCAGACCGCCAAGAACCAAGGAGAGGTTTTGATGCAAATGAAAAGCAGCATTTAAGAAGTGCAAGTATCCCATAATAGAGCCCACACCAACTTGCCAGCACCCAGCCCTGCCCGGCATATCCAGGAGTCCATCCAACCCAGGAGATCAGAGCAGGAGGGTTTAGAGGTTCCATCTTCTCAAGTGCTAGCCTCATGATTCACCTTGATTCTCCTGGTGAGACCTTGGGGCTCCCACCACAGCCCTCTACTCAAACATCTCCAGTCAAAGAGTGCAAAAGGTCTCACCTGGAGTCAGCTCCAGATACGCGCATTGCCACAGGAGGGAAAGAATAGGAGGAGACCTCCTGAAGTCCCCTTGGACTGTTTTTGCCGATCCTGTCCCTGTCCAACGTCCCAGGAAAAACTTTGTGTTTTACTGGAATTTATGAAAGAAAGCCTTTTGCTCCCACAGTGCCATAGTTTGTGAAAAAACATCTGGCGAGGAAGCCAAAACATCTGGCACGAGCATGAGTGATTTCACACAACCTTGAACATGTTTATGATCGTGCTTGGGACCCTCCACGACACCCACGACTGACAGCAGCCAGATCCTTGCAGCCCTTTGTGTGGTGGGTGTGAGAGGGGACAGAAGCAGTTCTCAGCTGTGGCGTGGCCGGAGAAGACAGCAGGAGGAGAGCAGGTCCCCTCTTTCATGCCCACGCAGAGAGAAGTGGAGCAGCGTGGTGCCTCTTTCACCCCCAGCCTGTCAGAGGGTCTTCTTCGGTTGCAGGGACACATCTCTCCTAACCTGGGAGAGCAGAGCCTGCTCTGCTGGCAGCACAGAGGAACTGGAGCGGTGGGATGGGATGGCAGGTGAGGGATGAAGGTGTTTCCAGCAGAGGACAAGGCTCCCCCATAGCACACGTGAAGGGAGAAGGCGGGGAGCGGGGAGACCTGCTGCAGTAGGGCTCAGCACAAGCATCGGCAGAGAGAGAACGGGAGCTGCCCCTGGACAAGAAGCCCAACTAACCATCCTCCTGCAGACAAACAGCCCCTCATCCCAACTTTGTCAAACCCTGCTCAGGAAATAAAAGGGCCAGAGGATTGGAGGGATCAACCTAAGTCATGTACATCTATTTGACAAGAAAACTCATTGATAAGCAAACCACCTGATGCTTGCACAGCAGAAAAGAAAACACCTGGTTCTGCCTGTGGGTTGATAAGCCAATATCTTTAATCTTTTTTTTTTTTTTGGTTGGGGTTTTTTTTTGGATTTTTTTTTTTTTCTCTTGATGACTGAAGTACACACTCTGTGCGGCCCTGTGCTCCAGCCACACTGGTAATAGTAACAAAGCTTTGATGTCCCCCTCATTCAACAGAATGTTGTTTAGTTCAAAGCGAAGAACAGAGGCAATTCTTTGCTTTTAAATTATTAGCTCCCTAAGTCTTCTGTAATGATATAGTTTGACTGAAGTGTGCAGTTTATTAACTACATAAAGACGATATTATTAGAGCGGAGAAAGGCAGCCGAAAGTTTTGCCTTTCAGCTCAGCAGCAGGGGTTTTTGATACTTTGATCTCAATCAATGCTAAATGTCTTTGTGAGATAGAGGGAGCAGCAGAAATTACCTTTGGCACCATGACTACATCAATTATTTAGTTCTTTTTCTTATAAATTAAAGTGTTCTTCAACTTTTACCCCAATTTTTTCTTCTTCTTCCCCCCCCCTTCTGTTGATTGGGGGAAGAAAAAAAAAAAAAACAGCACTGACTGGAACAAGTCTGACTGGGAACATGGATAAAAATCCCCCTGACCTTTCCCAGTCCTGGTCTGGAAGGGTCCTCTCTGGAGTGAGGAGATGGATTCAGATGAAAAACAACAGCAATAGGGCAGGCTGGGGTAATGCGCTGTTTCACCCAATGATTGCACAGGTTGCTATTGCAAAGTTGTCCACATTTGGCCCAATTCCTTTTTTTTTTTTGTATTATTGGTCTTTTCCCATATTGCAGATGGAAAAATGGGACACCTGACAGAAACAAAAGGATTGCCCTACGCAGGATTTAACGTGCTGGTGGTTATTGAAGTTCCTTCCATTGCTCGCAGGACATGCAAGAGAGGAAAAGCTTAGGAGCCAGACTGAGGCAGCCACGTCTTGGGTAATAACAAGAATAAACTGAGGTCTCCAAAGGTAGGGCTTGCAAAGAGCCAGGCCACCACACATGGGGCTTCAGAAGGTGGCTACAGGCTATGTGTTGGATGCACTAACTCATTAAAGCCACTGGTGTCAGGCAATCCCACCCATACAGAAGTTGTGCCCAGTCTTGAGTTAGTCTCCTGGAGCCAACGGGGAGGGGGGGGCTAAAAAAACCCATTTCCAAAGTTGATTCATCCCATCCTAAGAGGGGAGATGGACTCCTTCACCGAGGACGGGGGGAATCCAGCATGATGGGACCAGAGATGAGTGAGGATAGTATAGTTCAGTGCTTCTGCTGGATAACTGCAAAGGGGGAAGAGATTTCCAGGGAATTTGTGCTCTTTCAATGCTCCAGGGAAGAGATCAGGCTGAGGGCCAGAGAGCAGAGCCAAGGCAGGAGGGTATCCCTGCAATTTTGGGGACAGAAGTTGGTGGCTGGTCTTCAGCGCTGTGGTGTACCAGAGCGTCTTAGAAACCACGGGAACCAGAACTTCAGCTGGGAACACAAGCAGCAGGACCACGGGGATGCTGAGGAGCCAGCTTGACACCAAGACCCAGCCCGACGCAGCTTGAGCCTTTAAAATACCATTCCTTGGACAGAGAAATTTTTGGTGGGCGAGAAGTAAAAGAGGTCTTTGCAGAGGTGTTGAAGCACGAACCATGGGAACTTGGACACATTTATATGTAGAACATGTTTGGAGAACAACATAATTCTGTTTTCACGGTGATCAAAGTTTTGCAAGGAGGAGGACTTGAGACAGTGTGCTAAGCTGCTATGGCAACATGAATTTTAAAATGTAAACTGACTTGCAAGAGCTTATCTTTTCCTCTTTAGTGTGGTGCAGAACAGAGCTGGGAACCTCTACCCTAAAAGGGAGCCTGTGAGGTGAGCACCTTTGCTTCTGGGCCAGGCGGATTGCAAAATGCATAAAACATATCCCTCACAGCAAGGGGGGAATTACCCCAGTGATGGGGTTGCTTCCTGCATCCCTGAGGCTCCCGCACCCCAAAAAAGCCGAGTCATGGTGACTCTTGCACAATGTATTTACCATCATTCAGATGCTGGGGAGAATGAACCACTTCCAAGTTCGACTCACATCCTCTTCTGGGGCCCGAGTAGGATGTAAGGTGATGCGGTCCCTGCACAGAGGTGAATTCCAGCCCCAGAGCACCCGTTTCCAAAAGCATCACGACGTGGGCTCGCCTTACAGCTCAGCTTTCAAGCCACCCTCCGCAAATGTGAAGGCAGCTCCTTTCACAAGGGGATGCTGTGAAGAGCTGTCATGTTCTGAGTCAGCTGTTCTGCCACTGCTGGCATCTCAGGCAGGAAGAGCCTGCTCGCAGAGATATCCCAACCACGCCGCCTGCCAAAACCACACTGGGAATCTCATGGGAACAAGCCCTCTCCTGAGCCAGCTGGTACTTCCTGCTCCCGCGGCCTGATCCTGCTGGATGCTGAGCATTTTTTGTTCCATTTTTAAATTAACGAGACTTGGGCGATGCACAGTCCAAGACTCCAGAGAAAAAACAGGCCCTCGGTGTTTTTGGCACTCTGGACGCATGTCCCAGCTGGAGAGGAGAGAGGCAAATGTCAGACTTGAAGCGAGAGATGCCGATCGCCTGGAACGTGGATCTCCAGCTTGGACATTTTAACCAGCGTCACCCTGCTGGCCGTGCTCCCCGCGTACACCTCTCCTGCCACCCCAAGGCCAGGCACAGCATGGGGTGTACCCCAGCCCCAGGGCACAACTGCACAACCCCGGTCTCAGGAGGCTTCACCCCAAAGCTGGCAGCCCAGCCGTGGGATCCATCTCCTGCCCATCGCTCTGGAGGTTCACGAGCATGGGATTCGCACCCATCCTATCCCAACAGTGTCCCCTTGAGGTTGATGGCTGAGCCAGCCTGGGAAGAGCCCTCACCGAGGCTTTGGGGAAGCTCACGGGCTTTTGAGGCTGGCCCATCGCTGCAGAGCGAGCATGGACACGAACCCCAGCAGCCCTGGGTAAGCCTGAGGAAAGGAGGAGCCCATCCTGACGTGGAGCACGGGACCTCCACAAATGGAAGTGGAGCACAGCGTAGAACCACACGGCTATTCAAGCAACTTCCAAGTTCATCCAAACCCTATCCAAAGCCCGACCTTTGCGGCCCCTCCTGCAACACAGCTCAGACCTGGAGCACAGGGAGCTCTTCCAGCACTGACCAACCAGAGTGGGACCATGGCTGCTCCATGAGTCCGTGCGGGATCACGGCCTCTTCCCGTGGGTCCGTGCGGGAGGCAGGAGAGCGGAGCCGCTGCGGCGAGGGCACGGGGCTTCCTCGCTGCTGCTGGAGTCTCCTTTCTTCTGTCAGCCGGAGCAGCGGGGAGTTTCCTGAGAAACTGCCCACAGGGAGCCATCACTTTTTCCAGTCATTAACCTTACACATCCCTCGCATTACCGGCATACCTTGGATGTCTAAGTTGCTGCAGTGAGCTAATTCTGCCAGGTGACTCCAGGCAGCGTTAAATGGGCTCCTGCACAGCGAGGGGATTTGAACTGCGAGAGCTGAAAGCGCTCCCGACTCCGGCACGCCAGGCCCCCAGCAGGGCCCGGATCCTCAGATGTCACCGTGCGAGTGCAGTGTGATGGTAGGAGCCATCCAGGGCCTTGGCAGCAGCCGTTCATCACCCCGCAGTCCGCAGGCACCGGGGCATTCCACGGGTGAAGGGAGGGAGGAAGGGAAGCAAGGCACAGCCTTGAGATGCATCATGTGGGGACTGTCCCCCACCCCCAGGGAAAAAACTGGAGGAGTCCTCCTGATATTGGGGGAAAAAAAAAAAAAAAGCAGTGTCATGGAGGGAGAAAAGTTGGGAACTCCCCGTGCTGGCCTCTGGGACATGTACGTACCTGTCTGCCTAGATGTAACAGTATCAGGGTGCCCAAGCCCTAACAGAGCAGACCCTTTTTGGATCCTGAAGCCCTTCAGCTGGTTTAGAAGATGAGCATGAAGCCAAGGCACTGTTTGATTCCTTGACAAAGAAAGGAAGATCTTCACAGTCCAGCTCCTAAGGAGCATAACAGGTCACCAGCGAGCGTGAGCTTTCCATCACCTGCACGTGCAGCACGGCAGAGCCAGCCCAGACACTGCCTGCTCTCCGCTCAGCAATCACCAAGCCCTGGCTGGAGAGGAAACACCGATTGCCCCAGGTCACTGGAAATCAATCCAGTGATATCTTTACAAATCCCTCCCTGCCCCTTTGCAGCAAAAGAAGCGTCACCCCTTGTCGAGGCCAGCACGGGAAGCCACTGTTGGCTTCTGGAGTAGAAGGCAAGGAGGTGCACAAGAGGAACCCCAAGGAGGTGCACAAGAGGAACCCCAAATCAAGAAGAGAAATGTTAAGAATAGGGTAGCTCTTATCATATGTACATAATATTAAATAGAACATCAACTCTCACACATCACCATGTCTTCCTGGGTTGTATGTTACCAGGGTCCCATCAGGAGCAGCCAAGTAACAGCATGAACAAAAACAATCACAAAAGACACCACGTTTGTCTCTCGTGAGTAATAGGTGGCCACCTCTAGTGACTGCCAGAGCAGAACCAGATGCTCCCAGCCAAGCAAAGCCAGCAAGAGCAAACACATTTGTACAAGAGAAGCAGTGTGGGCAGCACGGGGCATCTCTGTTCTGCTCCACCTTTGCTTTGGGGAGGTGCAGCTCCCCTGGGAAAGAGCCTTTGGAAACTGAAACAGCCTCTTGCTTTTCCCAAGCTGCTCTGGATTAGAAGCGTTGTCCCAGGGCTGGGGGAAACAGGGGCCACCAATTGTGCACGAGGAGAGACTTTAAAGGCCACGGGGGAAGTCACCGTGACAAGCCAGGTCAGGCACACGGGCAAAGCTCCGTGTACAGTTAGAAAGTACAAAACAGAGACGTCGAAAGCCAGAGGTCACAGAAGAATGACCCACATCACACGCACATCTAGGCAACCCCTCCTCAGCTGAACAGAAAAAACACCTTCCAACACTGACACGACACGAGGGAAGCAACGTCCTAACGCCCCTGGTAACAACACAGGTACAGACTGTGGCAATGCACCAAAGTTTGGAGAGGCTCAAAACACAGACACGTTTTGGATCTCCCTGGGCGTTGCTGAGGCACAGCTCAAGTCATGGTTTCCAAACCCACCCCGGCACGGAGAGGCCACAAAAGGGAAACTGAAGCTTGTGCAGAAGTGCTCTGGAGCCTTTCCTCTTCTCCTGCACTGCTTGCTCTTTGGGATTATTTTGGTATGGGTTAAGGAATGCTCCAATGCCATAGAGTACACAGCTTCTCAGGATGGGTCGACTTTCTTTTCCCCAGCAATCAGCTGTCTCTTAACGAACTTGCTCTCAAACTTCAAAAACCTGTTATTCCTAATGAGGTGGACCCAAGCTGCGAAGACAAACATGCCCCAGTCTTGGCGTTGAAGTCTGAGTCCTACTCTGAAAAACACCCTGCAAGCTCAGCTCCAGCTGTGTTGTGTGCAGTGTGCTGACACCTCATTGGCCAAGCAAGTAATTCAGATAAGACATCATTTCCCAGGAGCTATAGATGTATATACACACACACACACAAATTCTGCTATAAGGCAAGAAATGAGGTTCGTTTATCAAGTAGTTTGTAATGAATAAATAGATCTGAATATACCAGAGCTAGGAAGGAAAACCAGCCCAGAAATGGTTCAGATTCTTGCATTGCACACAGATGGGTACAGCAGGGTCTATCAGTCAGATGGTGGTAGCCTCCTGGGCTTCCTAGGTGCTGAAAGATGGCTCTGATGCACTTCTTCCACAGCATGGCCCATCTCCTGAACCGTAGGTGGAAAATCTTGTGGTCTCAGGCCTGGAAAGAGAGTGTCCATGTCTGGGCTGCTTGTTACCCAGCTCTTCCCTCCTCCATGGGGTTCTCCCAAGGGCAGATCACCTCCTTGGCAGAGTCCTTACGAGCTGGGTGGCAGTTGTCCTCTCCCTCCTCAGAGTCTACGGAGTAGATTCCGCTCTCCAAAGGAGCATCCATTTTTATTTGGAAGAAGCTGCGTTGTGAAATAAAAGCTCATCACACGTACGGCGCTTTCTGGTGCGCTCTCCCAGACAGCGAACACGCGGCACGGAGCCTGGCTTTGAGTCTTCCACTGCTCAAACCCCAAACCCCAAAGTAAAAGTCCTGGGCACGAGCCCACAAAGATGGAAAATGAAGGGAACGTACACTGCCACCCCTCTGAAGCGAAACTGCCACGTGACACAGCTCCAGCTCAGCCAGAGCTGAGCCAGGTGGAGAAGGAGCTTTTCAATCCAACAGATTCAAATCCAACAGATTTGTGCTGTTGGATCTCTCATGTGGACTCGCCCTCAGCAGCAGAGGTTGAGGACATGTTATTCCTAGGGAGGGACACAGACAGGATTTGGTTTCAACAGTGACAGCCTCTTCAGGCAAAAAAACCCCACCGTTCTTACGCATCCCGCTCCGGAATGACAAACATTTCACGGCTGTCCCTCAAGATTTCTCCTCCCTTGCTACTTCTAGGTCTCCTCTGACTTCCAGATCAGTAAATCAAACCTGAACCAGTGATTGACAGCAAACTCAAATACACAATTCAAAGATCAAGAGTAAAACCTGGGGGCTTTACAGCACACACAGGAGGCGTTGCGCATAGCCGAGAGGAACCGCCGGCACCATTTCTTGCCCGCTGCTCATCAGGAAACATGACCAATGCAGAGAGCAAACGTGAGGAGCCAGGGGGAAGAGTCGCTGTCAGAGGCCTGGCCATCGATTTCGGGCAGTCAGCAGATACAGCAGTGGTGGGTTTTGGATGGAATCGTAGGGAAAGCAACCACCAGCCCCAGGCTGGCAGCGCCACACAGCCTCGCGGGGAGGACTCCAGGGGACCTACGGGGTCTTCGCTGGTGCAAAAGATCTTGTCATCAAAGCCAATGAAATCACTGGACAGGACAAACTTCTCCTGCCGCTGCACACAGGGCAGCAAGGCCCCGCGGCCTGGGAAGCCGCTCGATGTGGGGGCAAACACAAATATATCATTCATGCTGGGCCGGGGTTGTTGCACGCCGAGAGGGCGGCCATCTCCCCTGGGCTGCTCCAGCTCGGGGAGGCTCAGGACAGGGGCCCAGAGCAGCTGCCCCATGTCCCCAGGGGGGAGGAGAGGCCACATCCCTGACTCTGCCACACCACAGCCCAAGCAGCCTCGTGGCCGCTGCTCCCTGGGGCCAGGGGGAAGGCGCAGAACCTCCATTTTCTTGACTGGCAGCAGGGAGGAGCAGAGCTGGCCTTGCTCCTGGCAGCCATGGCACACGGCCCCACAGCAGGCAGGTGCAGTGGGCAGACGGCAGCAGTTGACTGGAATATGAGGCACAAGGACCCCTTCAAAAGGCTCAGAATCATAGACTGGTTTGGGAGGGAAGAGACCTTTCAAAGGCAGAGTCCAACCTCCCTGCAGGGAGCAGGGCCATCTGCAACTAGAGCAGGGTGCTCAGAGTCCTGTCCAACCTCCCCTGCAATGGTGCCAGGGATGGGGCAGCCACCACCTCTCTGGGCAGCCTGGCACAGGCTCTCCCCACCCTCAGCATCACAAATCTCTTCCTTCTCTCCAGTCTCAATCTCCCTCTTTTAGTTTCAAACCATCCCCCCTTGTCCTGTCCCAACAGGCCCCGCTGTAAAGTCTGTCCCCACCTTTCTGACAGGACCCTTGAAGTCCTGCAAGGCCCCCAGAAGGTCTCCCCGGAGCCTTCTCTTCTCCAGGCTGAACTCTCCCAGCCTGGCTCCCAGCAGAGGGGTTCCAGCCCTCCCAGCATCGATGGGGCTCCTCTGGCCCTGCTCCACCAGGTCCCTGGGGACTCCATTGAGGAGCAAAGGGGCAGAATCACCTCCCCTTGACCTGCTGCCCACAGCTGCTGGCTCAGCTGATCCTATTTCAGCCTCTGGCTGATTACAAACCAAAAGGGACTCAGAGGAAAACCCTCCATGGCGGCACCCAGCGCAGTGCTTACCTGCTGACGGCCTTGGCACCCGGCCGGAGCTGCGGCTCCCGCTCACCCAGCGGCTGCACCTTCCCATGGGGCACCCGGGGGAGAGCGTGGCGGGGACGGGCGAGGGCCAGCAGCCTCTCTTCAGGAACCGGCCAAAGGACACGGTGCCCGTGCGGGACCTCCCGCCGCTGGAAGGGAAGAGGCCGGGGCCGGCCCCCTCGGGTTCCCGCTCCCCCTTGGTGCCCACGGTGCCATCTAGGGCCAGGGAGATGGGCGAGGGGCAGGCGGTGCCGTGGGGCAGGGCTGGGGGGTCAGTGCCAGCGTAGACAGCCGGGTGAGGGGTGCGGGCGGCAAGGTGCCATGGCTGCAGGGAGGAAAAGGAGAGAGGCTCTGTCAGGCCTGGGGAAGCAGCACAGCAGTGGTTGGTCTCCCCGGGCTTCACCAGGAGCCTCTTTTGGAGGCGACGGGCCGGGTGCTGCCAGGAAAGACAGGGCTCGATTGTCACCAACAGCCACCCCAGCCAAGCCTGGGCCAGTGCTCCCCTCACCCGCAGCTCTGGCCCCTTCCCTGCCTTCCTGCAGCAGGAGAGCAGAGCTGTCACAGTTTGCCCACGGAAAGCAACGGGACCATTGCTCCAGGCCCCAGGGAGTGCTGACAGACTCAGCCCCACAGCCGCTGGGATGATGGAGGAGACACCAGCTTGTCTCATTCCTTACACTGATTCACTCCAGGCATGGAGGAGTCTGTCATCCCAAGAACGTGATCTTGGTTACGAACATCATAACCGATGTTACACCAAAGCACCAATGTGCTGGCTGCTGGAGTAGCCAAGAAATAGGACACTGAGCTACAAACTCTGATGATCAATAATACAAGAATAACACCAAAGCCCAGGGGGACTGACTGAAGCTGTGAAGTCTCCAGCTCAGCTAATTCAGTTCTCAGGACAAGCCCAAGTACAGAGTCAGCAGCAGAGGATGTGCAGCACCTCAAGGTCCGCCCCCCCTCGTTTCCCAAAGACTCACTCCCAGAAAAAAGAATGAAATGCAGCTCAAGTGTCCAAAGAGAAGTGCTGATAGCAGAGACACACAGAAAATACATGTATGAGAGATGACAGGGTGAAGGGTGAACACACGAGACAAGACAGAGAAGGATGAACTCAGCTGTTTTTTCATTTTCTACATTTATTTTTATTAGACAGATGAATGCTCGGAAGCAATGGCCAAAAAAAAAAAAAAAAAAAGAGACAAGATATTGCTCTGATTTCCCATGGAAACAAACAATTGCACCATGCCTACGTTAGGGTTAGGGTTAGGTTAACCCTAACCGTGCACGCAGCACTAACCCACGTCACGGGGACAGCAATGCGGGGCGGAGATGATGAAAAACCAGAGAAAGGAATGGATACAGAGAACGTAAAAAGTGAAGCTGCAGGTAAAACAGGAGTAGAATCAGAGGGACTGGCTGGAACACACAGATTTGTTGTTTATTATTTACACCCTGACTTGGTCTTCCACGTGTTACTACGTACGGGCCATACCAACATGCTCAGTGCTCCATGTTACACCAACTGTGAAGAGACTGTAGAGCTCATCACATCTAAGTAGCTTTGGACCAACCCTACCAAGTTCTCAAGTATCTTTCAGCACTCTCCTGTCAAGGTATGCTGGCAGGGTTCAGTACCTGACATAATAAAGCCTCGTGGTTTTAAGCAGAACTTAAGAAAAAATCCCAAACCAAACCAAATCCCAAAACACAGTCTGAGCCTGCTCACCCCCACAGCACTGCAAAGTTTGCCATTGCTTCCACTGGGGAGCAGAGCAGACCTTGACATCAGAGCAAAAGACTCATGTGACTTGGTTTCAGTTCCTCCGAGGAGGTTCATCACCATTAACAGAGGTCGCAAAAATCTCCCTGGCTCAGCTGCGAAGCAGAGAAGATGAGTTCTGGTGTGATACCAGCTCGGACCACAGAGCTCTGATTCTGCTTCTTGCCTCTGATAACAGCACAGGGAGGGCAAGAACTGCCCTTCAGAGCTGTTCAGACACAGCTATTGCCTGACTGCTGTCCTGTTGGAAAGGGGTGCTCTGCAGCACCCTGGCACCCCAGGGCTCCCACTCACATCCAGCTCTCCCCATCTCCCACCTCTGAAGTCATACCAGTAGTAAAAACAGATAAACAATACAAACTGGAGTGAAGAAGCTTCCCACAACCCAGTGCTTCCCAGACAGTCCCTCTGCTTCCCTGAAATTTTAACAGACAAGGAAGCTTTTCTGTCCTCCAAATTCCCTTTACTGGGCTTTGCAGGAATCTTCCCACTTCTGGTAATCACCGGCCTGGTCCAGACACACTGGGATTTCCCAGCAAAACCTGGAATCTCCCCGAGCTCTTTAGTACTAACATAGTATTTTAGGTTACCTCATTCTAAAGAGAAAAAGAAAAAAAAATAAAACACTACTTAAAAGTTGAAATCAGCTCTTAAAGCCTCTACCCTGGTTCTTCTTTGCCTCTGGGCTACAAGCCAGGGACAATTGGAACTACCTCCTGTTAGTCTGGGGTTTTTTGTTTTTTGACAGCAGAAAATAGAAGAGCAGGAAAAAGACAAGACAAGAGGCAGGAAGGTTTTGCTAAAGGAAACACAAAAGCCACGGCTGCATCTCTCCAGCCCTCCTGCAGGCTCCTGGGCTCTCCACACTTACACACCCAAGCTCATCACGCTGGGGAGCCACGGGGGAGAGCAGAGCTTTCCACTGAGCATCTCCGATGTGCTGGGTGGACTTGGGAGCATCACTAAAATTCAAAGGGTTGGCTAAACCTTCAGACACCCTCATCCTGCCCTTCTCACAAGAAGTCTACCCCTCTCTCCTGCCTGTGGCTCTGTTGCACTGGCAGAAGGAGCAGGATATGTGAAGAGAGGGGTGCCCTCCTCTCAGGGGGTGGCTGGGGTGCACCCCTTGGGAGGGTGCACATCCCTCCGAGAGAATGGACACCAGTATGGATGTGGTCCAAGGTGGGCCACCTTGCCCTGCTCCCTGCAGGTTCCTCCACCTCTACTCCCAGGAAGGCTGATTTGAACCTAAAGGTTCAGGATGGGCAGAGCCTTATTCTGCTGTGTGCCATCCCACCTCCCAGAGCAGCAGGAGACAGGGAGAGGTGGCCAGGCTACCCAACCTCCTCCTCCTCTCTCTCAGGGCAGCCAGAAAGCACCTCCCTTTCGAGGCGTGCAGGCAGGGAGCCAAGGCCCTGCACCCCAACCTGGCACAGCCAGCAGCCTGGCTCCACCAGCACTGCCATGCCTGGGAAGTGACATCTGCTGCTCCAGAAGCCATGGCAACGTGCAGGAAGCAGGCTGGTGGCAGAGCCGGGCTGGGAAACCTAAAGCACCACTGACACCTTCAGGAAGGGGAGACGAAGCTCAACACCAGCCTCGGGCTTGTCTTTTCCCTGCGGGGCTCAGAGCCTACTTGGGAGGTTCCTGCTTGAGCTGGCTCCTGCGATCCAGCTTGCTCATGACCTGCGTGATGTCCACGGTCGTGGCAGCTTCTCTGGCTTTGGCCTCTTCCTCCTGCTGCCTCAGGATGATGGGGCTGGGGCTGGAGCGGAGGTGACGGCGTCCGAAGGGGAAAGGGGAGCTGGGCAGAGAGTGAGAGAAAGGAGCAGGGTGTTATTGAAAGTAGAAGAGCACCCCAACCTCACGCCTGGTAAGCAGACTGACCAGGAGAGCAAGCTCAGAGACAGATGGATGTGCCACCATTACCCATAAAACAAGGAAGCACAAATGCAGATGAGGTGGTTTAAAGCAGGACTCGGTGACTCAGTGTCACACATCAGCTACAGAAGTGCTGAAAGCATAAACTCTGTGCTGTTCCTGGTCCCCGTGAGGGACTCCAGGGCCAGGAGATGGCCAGTACATTACTACTGTTCTTCTAAGCATGTAACTAACACTCAGTGTGATGCCAAAACAACTGCCATCAGCGGAGTTTTTCCTAGTGCCCTCGGGAAGATCAAGATAGAGACCAGTGTGGATGTGTCTGTGATACCCCAAAAGCCACCTGCTACCTGCTCCAGCAAAGCTGGTACCAGCAGCAGTGGAAACAAGCATTTAGCCACCTCTGGATGAGATACTGGCTCTTTGGCTTACCCAAGATGCTGAGTATTTTGTCTCCTGAACAGGCACTGACAAACATGAAGGTAGTCACCAGAGGTCAACTGGGCATCTGCCAGAGACCTTGTGATGTGTGGCTCATGGGAAAATGAACCAAACCCTGGGCAAGTCAAAGGGTTGGGTTTTTTTTTTCCCCACTGACTTGAAATGGGCTTTAGCTGAAACAATGGTGTGAAAGTCCACGATTCCTCTTTCTTGCTCGGTACGTTGTCGAGTGGAAGAGGAACAGAGAGAGCAGCACACCACCCAGCCTGGCTCTGACACTGCACACTTGGCTTTGAGAGGCAACTGCAGTTCAAATGGCCTCAGTTTGCTGCACAACCTTCACCCTGGTCTGGAAAAAGCCATTTCAAGCCTCTCCCTTCTAAGGCTGCCCACCTTGTGCCAGCTGTCCCTCAGAGCTAAGATGCTGTTTGCTCCCTGTGCTGCCTGTCAACTTCACCTCGCAGCAGGGAGGTGGCTTTGTCCAGGCAGAGCTGAGCAGAGCCCATGGAGGACCACGCAGTGGTTCTGTCTCTTCTGGCAGACAGTGTTTTTTGGGTGGGAGTTTCCCCATGCCCCGTGCTCTTTCCTTCCAGGATTAATTCAAACACACACAGCCTTTCTGAACGGACCCAAGAGATGAAGCAGCTGAGCAATCGACAAGTCGATTCTGGCTGCACACAAGCCACTTCCAAAAGGCTCACAAATAAGGCACCTTTTCAGTGGGGAGGGGGTGGAATATTTAATTAAGTGAGCATCTAAATCATAGTAATTTTCCTGCAACTCAGGTTTTTTCTACCCTTGCTACAACAAGAAAAGCAAAGCCCACAGTCACATCTAGTTTCACTTGCCTTTTTTTGACGGTCTCTGGTGGCACAATAGCCTTGGACAGCATTTCCTTGTATATTGGAGACTTCAGATAGCGGCCATAGGAGTCCTACTAGGAAGAAAAAAAAAGAGTAACTGGTAGTTATGGGCTGCAAACACCCTTATTAAAATCACCACCAAATACAGCTGCCCAGGAGCCAAGGAGGCTGGGAACCAGATCATCTCCCCTGGCAGCCCGAGGACTTTGCATCTTTCAGGCAAATGCAGCTATTTAAACCAACAGCCTTTCATCTGGGTGTAAAATTCCCAGGATTCTCCACCTTACAGTAAAGCTTCCAAGGTAAGATCCAGACCAAAAGGTCTAAACTTGAGCTTAGCCCAGGCCAATGGTGTCTCTGAACTGCTCACCTTTCAGGAGTCGAATTTTTCAACAACTGGCAGAAAAAAATCAGTGTAGTTCTGCTGCTTTCAGTGTCCATGTGCAATGCTGCTCAGTGTATTTTGTAGAGTTCATAAGGAGGAGTTACAGGTTATTTGTGGTGCCCATGTTCTAATGAAAGCCATGACATACCATATGCTGACATCAGCCCTCAGTCTGCTGCATCAGTTAGTCTTAAAAAAGGGTGTCCACCAAAATAACTGCAGAAAATGGGTGAAAAAGCTCAGTGAAACTTGACATGGGCCACATCTGGTTACGCTCCGGGGAGCAAACCCCTGCAGTTACATCACAGCTGCTACTGCCTTCCCCACCCACTGCTGAAATCCAGTTGGATACAAGCATCCCACCACAGGGATACCCGGTGTGGCACAGAGTGGTCCTGAATGAAGCTAAAAGATCTGTTCAAGCTTTGAACGAGCTGGTGACCAAGCCAGTATTAGAAAGCTGGACTTCCAGCAGTCTCCTGATCTCCACCACCTTGGGGACTCGCTGCCTTAGGAGGAAGCAACAGCAAATAACAAAGGCCTGAACCAGTGCTTAAGTCAGCAAATCTGAGGGACTTTCAAAGAAAGGGCACTTGAAGTGACAGCTGATAGCACAGCAAGGCACAGCAAGGCCCAGAGAACTGGAATCCCCCCCAGGGCTTTGGAAACAAACCACAAACCTTTTTCATCAGCATGTAAATGTGGGTCTGAGCAGCATCCAGAACATAACGATGAGGGTGTTTGAGGCCTCTGACCGTGATGCCCATTGTTGTGCCATCAATGTTAATCCAGCGCCTTGCTCCCGGAGCCAGGAAGAGCCTGCAAGGAGGAGGAACCAACAGTGCCATTAACAACTGGAGAACTCCCGGAGAGTCCCTTGGCTGTGCATGAAAGGAAAAGTCCCTTCAGTGCCCCACTACAATCTGCTGTCCTGATCTTGGGCAGTCAGTCTCCTCTTTCACAGCACCACATGCAGTCACTTCCTCTTGCACCGTTAGCACGCGATATAAACCAAATTTTAGCCCACTGGAAGCAAAAAGGGTCTCTCCACTCTCCTCCTGGCAGCCCCAAGATCTTTGCTACTCCACACCTCTCTTTAAATTGCACACTGAGACATAAATGTAATAGTGGAGAAGAGAGGAAATCTAACTATATAACAAAACCATACTTAAAGCTTTCATCTGCACAAGCTCCTTTCCTAGGTGGGGACATAGGAGAGCTACATCTGACAAGAGCTTACAAAGAAAAAAATCAGGAGTAAATCATTCGGAGAAGGACAGCGTGTGGAAGAAGGTGATGGGGCTCACGTACAATGAGTTTAAGAATGTAAAATTATCACACTCACTTGTAAATTTCTTCTGCTTTTTCTTTGACCTTGGACTGGTCTCCGTACTTGAGATCCTCACAGGCTTCCCAGAAACTCAGATTCTCTCCTGCGCAACAAGGACACGGTCAAAGAGCAAGACTGAGGAAAATGCAATCCCCTTTAACTCCTAAACTGAATTTGACTTGGTATGTGTTAGCCCCAATTCACTCTCTCCAATTCTTACAGCCACCTTGAAAATCCCTTGGGACTGGAGGAGGAAAAGCAGCCTCCTTTCCCCTGCTCTCTGACACCTCTACGAGCATGTGTATCCAGCCAGGTCCAGCTCAGCCGGGATGTGTCCCCTGTCCCATCCCCAGTCCAGGGAGTGCCCTGGGCTGTATTTCGGGTCCTGTGCCACTAGATGGTATTGCAAGCACTGCCTGCACAGCCATCGCCTCCACAGGCACTCCAACTGCCTGTGCTTGCTCACTTTGTGTCCCTGTCTCAGCTCCCAGCACCTCCTGCAAAGGCAGGGATGCACGGATCCCCACCACTGCATCCTGCTGGGTGGCCTAGGTGGGGACAGAGACAGGGACACGGGAGACCCACCGCTGAACTCCTTCTTCAGGAAGAGCTGGAAGTTCTGCCGGCCTTTCGGGTCCCGGATCAGCTCACTGAAGTTGAAGGCCCATCGCTCCACACGCATTCTGGTGGGGATTTCCACTCTGCACAGGTTGAAAACAAAGAGCACGGCCAGTTTTTGTGCGGCCCAGCTAATTGGCAGATTAATTAAAACCAAAACACACTTTGCTGGAATGCTGAGAGACTTCTCGGCACTTTCTGTTTCTCAGAATGCTGTAATGAGCTCCTTGAAGTCAGTCCACTCCAGTAAGCTGTAATTAAAGGACTCGATACACAGTGGGATGAGGATTTATCTCGGATTTATTCTGCAACAACCCGGCTTTGCTGGAGGTTTGACTCAGTCCTGTTCTGGAGGAGGCACTGGTTGTTGCTCAAACCTTTGCTTCTCATAAAGGCATTCTGAGAAGGTATCCTCTGGGGCTGTCTAATGGGATATTATCACCCTGACAGGACTGCTGACCTCAAATGAGAACCAGTAATTTGTTGTACGCTTCAAGCCCAGAGGTGCCACTTTTTAATTAGCAAAGATTATCTAAATGGAAAAAACCAAGGGAGACCTCAAAGAAGGGATGGACCACCAGTATAACGACTTGATGACCTTAAGGGTCTCTTCCAACCAAAACAATTCCATAATTCTCTGTGCCTCCAACCCAAACTCTCTCCTAAGAAAGCAGCCCGAGGTGCGTGCAAAGACCAAGGGCCAGCAGTTGAAGCCTGAACTGCTCACGCCATTGGCGGCACCTAATTTAGCAAAGGTCAACACTAAACCCAGAGCTACACCTGAGAGCAACTGGTCATATTGTATTTCTGTGCTCATAAAAGTGGACTTGGCTCATCCAAGAGGAGGATCAGTCCCACTAACCAAGGGCTGAGTGCACACTCCCACCATCAGTTTAGGTATTTCTGTAATGTTAAGGAAGACTCCACTTGAAGATGATAATTCTGGAAGTTTGGTGTGGAGTATTCCCAAGAGACAGTTTGTTTAGCATGGCCAAGTTATGTCAGAAAGGGAACACTCCCCTGCTTGTGATCAGAGACCAGATAACATGACAAAATCAGTGGTTCCCTCTTCTGATTTCTATCAGCGTAAAGGTCAGTGTAAACCACAAGCTGGCAAACGAATACAAACACATACAGTTTGGCATTGAAATCCCAGAAGTCAGCGTCATCTGTTATCCAGGGGTTGCTGGGGAGACATCCAGACAGGATGGGATCACTGGAGAGGAACTGCTCAGAGTACTTCACGAGTCTGCAAGTAAATCCAAGAAAATCAAAACACCAGTTTGCAAGCAGAGTTGCAGCCACCCCCGTTAACAACCAAATAAATGGTTGCAACAGACCGTAGACATCTTCAGAGATGCAGCCCCACCAGCACAGGGAACAGGGATATAGCTCCTGCCCTACTAGAAAAAGTGATTCATTAGCTCAGTCAATCTTTTCCATTTCCCAACAGCAGTCTCCTGGTTACCTTTCAAAGCAATGGTTTTGCTAGTTCAAGTGCTGGGAGATACGAGACTCTCTTCCATCACCTCCTCTTGCCTCTTCATTTCAAGGAAGTGGTACTAACCACCCAAACAGCTTCCATCTCCTTCTTCAGCCACCTGGCAAAGGCCTGATCCTGCACCATGCTGTGCCACGTATTACAGAGAGGCAAGTGCCAGAGAAGAGGCAAACAAGGGCTGTATTGTCCCACAGGGCGTGAGAGAGCCCTGGGAGCTCCAGATTGCTGAGGGCACATCCCAGCTCCTCCTTTCCCCCCCACTCACCTACCACAGCTCATTCTGCTGCAAATGGCTCTGAGGGCTTGGCACAAAGCAAAAATGTCTCAGTCCTCACAGGAACCAGACAAACATTTCTACCTTCTAAGTTGGCCAGACTTGTAATTACAACTGATTTCACTAATGTCCTGGAATTTTAGCTTTCTCCCTTTTTCATTCTTGGAAAAAAAATAAAATTAATAAAATAAGATCATAAAAATCCTCTGGTTTCTGCATTTAAAATCCCTTCCAGGCCAAGCTGCTTTCATGTGCCCAAAGCTGGGAGTGCACTGTCCAAAGGCCCGTTGCTAACGGGCACCTTGGCACGGGTCCTGCAATTACACAACGCCGCGGCACAACGCGGGTTTGGCACAGAAGCGCTCGATCCGATCTCACTGGAAACGCCAAGGCACCCAGGCCCTGCATAATTCACTCCCATCCATTCGAATGGAGCTGCAGATCTAAACCTGTCAGCTCAGGTAATACTGCTCTGGCCTCTTCAGGATTAGTGCTTTGCAGCTCCTCCTAAACCAGCGCGATGCTCGGACGCACGCACGGTCTCCAGTTGCTGCTCCTAGCCTCAGCAGCAAAAGCAGCTGCTTTGGCCCTGCTTCTGCAGTTGAGATGGAGATCCAAATTTCCTGAGGGGTTTTGGGTTTTTTTTTTTTTTTTGATCGAGGTGATAGGCATTACCCCATCAGAAGACCAGAACTAATAAGTGAAAAGCTCCATGGCCAAACAGTTAAGCACCACAACATTCCTGGAAGGTAGCCAAGTGTCCTCAGCTCCAGCCCACAGCTGGGAAAAATCGGGGCATGAAGAGTTGGAAGTGACCTGGGAGTCAGCAACAGACCAAATGAGCAGAACTGCTGGTGCTTTACAAGCGGTGGTTCTCAGAAGACAGCACCGCTTCCCAGACTCTTCCTCCCGTTTCCTCAATCCACCACTGTCTTCTCCCAAGAAACAGGCCTAAGCACCTTGTTTATCTTAAATTCCAGGTGAATCTCTGGGTGGCAATGACTGTGTAAACCAGACTGATGGGCTGGACTGTGCCTCCAGGCAACTGGACAACACAAGAGATTCCAGGTAATAAACGCCTGTGGCAAATGCACTCATGCTCAGACTGAGAGCTTTGCATTTCACTGGCTTCATCAAGAATCCGATCAGGAAACTCTCCCAACTGAGGAGAGGAATTGCTAATTGATTGCTTGGACATTCATGGAGAGGAGTGCGAGATTTCAGAGGGAATCTCAACTGAGAGGCTGGTGCTGCTCTGCAGCCAGAGCAAAGCTCTCCTTAGCTCCAAGGGAGCCTCTCCATCACGAGCGGGGCTCTGATCTCTCCTCTGCCTTGTGCCTCCTGGCCCAGCCAGCATGAACACCAGCCAGGGTGGCTACCACATGGATTCCCCTGGCTGAGTCACCAGCTGCCAGAGCAGATAGCTTCATCATCTCAGTAGGAGGTAAGTGCTGAAGACTAATTAGCATGTGGACAGAAGGAAACCAGGACTTACCCTCCAAGAGAGACAGAAGATTTCACTCTGGACTTCATGATAGACTGCTGATAGTACATGATCTGAGAGGGATCAGATACATCCATGGTTAGGAGCATGGCAATGTGAAGACAAGGCTGGCCCTATCTGAACCTCAAACATGCCCTCTTCCAGGTGGTGAGGCTAACCACACCAGGGACTGTTTCTTCCCTAACTATCAGATGTCCAAGGAATCAAAGAATCCCAGAAGTGTCTCAGTAAAAACAGTCGTCTTCACGGAGCTTATTGCAAATGTCACAAGAGCATTTTGCAACATGCAAGTAATTAAAAAAGGCATCTAAAAATTGGATAATAGCCACCATTCTAGGCACCTACAAATGCTCTGGATGATTTAGCATATAATTATCATCGATCATTGGCTGTCTCTACCCTGGCGCCACTGGCTGCATCTCCTGCAATTTCCCCACCACTAATTTTGATCTGGTGTCTGTCCTTGCTCGAGCCTTCCCGTCACTGGGAGAGCTGCTGGCTGCCTGCACTGGAAGGTGCAGGGGCAGGAAACATCCTGAAAGCACACTGAACACAAGGCAGAGACTCCACCAGCCAAACCAAGGTGTTTTTAAAACAGCTCATGCCCTGCAAAAGGGGCTTTGAGCAACACCGATGGAAGCAACACCTATGGGAGGAACCCCTCGAAACAAGGGAAGGATCACTCACCTCTCTCCTATACACATCCATAGTTTTTTTCTGTAAAATAAAGAAATAGAACCCATTAAACTGGGGCGAGCGCTCACCTTTCCTGAGGCATTGCAGGGCTGCCGTTGTGCAGCACTCTCCAATTAATTCTCATTATAATTAAAATCAAACAGCAGCTCAGCTAATCAAGGTATCATCAAAGCTGAGAGCATCCACACGCCGTAAATCGTTCCATTAGCTGTATTTACTGTTTAGCATCACTTCTTCCATCACAGCCTGCCTGTGTGCCTTCAATTAAGGGGTTATTCTAATGGAGCTAAAATAGATTCGTTTACGAGACACAGATTAGATCATTCAATATTAGCTAAAGGAGACAGGAACCAACACATTGCAAAATATAAACACCACAATTAAAAGCCTCAGCAGCAATATCTGCTGTGCAAAGGGTGCTTACGTTGTGATCTGAAGAACTCAGGCTCTGTTACGTGTCACCCACAAATAAGCAAGCAATTGAAGGCAAGAAATTAACTGCGGGGCGTTTATTCACACAGCTCCCTTTGAAGCACAGTTACTTGGTGTGAAATAAACTTGAGGAGGGAGAAGGAAAGACAGGCTAAGTCAGGGATGTCCCCTGCAAGTCTTTCAAGGCTTATGCAGGGTTTCAGTTCTGCATCTCCCATTTGAGCCCAACAAAAGTCATGCTGCTAAACTGCAGCCAGAACTATCCTATTGATGAACTGACCCCGTGGTAGACCTGGGTTTGCAGAGTGCCTTGGGGAGGTAAAAAAAAACCTCCTTTTTTTTTTGTGAGGGGACCATCCCGATGACACTGGTGCAGATCTCCTTTTGCATTTTAACCATCATCACTAGTCCTGCTCAGGAGAGAGAAACTGATTCCTATATGGAAGAAAAATAGGCACATTTTGCTGAACCTGGGTTGGCTTTGAGAGGTCACACTCACCACCTCAGCAGCAGATCCACCAATCTGTACAGCACTACCAAGAAGCCAGCCCATCTGGCCAAAAATATCACAGAAATCCTGTGGTACTGCAAGGGGAGGAAGGTTTTTCTGCTGGAAACACCTTGACCACACGCAAGGAACTGCATGAGAGGGGTAAGGGCTGGCAGGTCAAGGGGGAGAAGCTCTTGGACAACAGGATCATTGGTCACAGGGCTGTACAGCCTCCCACGGTGATTCAAAGGCTCCTAGGACATATTACAAGTGATGGATGGTGGACTAAGGAACAGGTTTTCACCCTTCTCTGCTCTTAGCTGCACCCCTGATGCCAGGCCAGCTTCCACATAGGCACAGTTTCTTCCCCCCATTTCTACAGTGTCATCGTTGTTTCAGGTGGGCTGTAGAAATGGAAGGAAAAAAATAATAATAATAAAAATCACCTGCTTGCATAGAGAAATTCACTGAATTTACTGTCCTAGAAGTGCCCTCATTAGAGAGCTTTGTTTCTGTTTCAGACCAGCTATTTCCTGCACCACAGGAGTTGATGATCTCCTTGAGGAACCCCAGAAACAAACCAGACCCCACCAGGTTCACACAGGCCAGCTGAACTGTTCTGTATGATGGCACTTCAGTGTGGCTGGGGCATTTACTTTAGGAAAATCAACATGCTAAAATCATTGTTTTAAAATGCCCCTCATTTCTTCCTCTGTTTGATCAAGTGGGTGCCTTGGACACGCCTGGTGCAGTGGGGTGAGGAGAGTGGATGCTGGCACCATGGCTCGAAGGCAGCTCATGTGGTAGTGAAGTTGTGTTATCTTCTACAGGGGTATTAGAGGCAGGCAGCACAGCACACACACGAGACAAACAGCTGTTGGGAAGAGAAAAAGAACACAGTAAGTTAAATGTCATATAGAGCATGAAAGGCATGAATTCAAATGTAGTCACAATAAAAATGATATGTGGTTCAGTAAAAAAAAAATTTAAAATCAAAATTAATTCTGTGTCTACAAAGAAGATTTTTTTTTTTCTCCTGAAGTGCATCTTACAGCAAGGATCCCCTCCTGCCACAGCCTGGGTAGATAGGTTAGCCCTCCAGAGAGCTGGTCCCGGGAAAACCAGGGCGGTTTGGTGGGATGCTCCAGGGTGGGGAGGGGATTTGCCAAGGCTCGCATAGAAAAGGGGCTATGGCACAAGATGGGCTGAGCATCACTGGTTAGTGGGACACTGACCTGGAGCAGAATCAAAGAGGAGCCCAGCACTACTGAGAGCTGCAGGTGCTGGCTGCGCTCAGCTCTTTCCAGTTCTCAAATCCACAGTAACTGGGCAGGATCTCAACTATTTCACCCCAGAGCTGCACATCATTTCACCTCCCTTTCTCTCACGGTGCTCCCATGACCAGGTTCCAGCTTTGCTGCTGCTACAAGGGTCCCCGAATCCTCCCCGCGTCCCGTTGAGCGCTGCCAGTTGTCCCCACCATCCTACCCACCCTTGCCCCCTGCTAGTGACAGCAGCAATACCAAAGTGCCCCGTACCACCCACGCACCCTCCCTCACTGGGAAGGAAATAATATTTGGAACAAAGGAGTCATTTCTTATAATGAGATTAATTTTGCAATGCCCTTAACGAGTGACTTATCGCAATTACCGCGGATAAGCTCCCCAGCCCTGCAGGCTTCAGATCAAAACGGCAATTAGTGAAAGGCCGAGGTCTGTCTCGGGCGAGTGCCCCAAGCTGTTAGACATCCTCCTCCCCAAGACACACAGCAGCACTGGGATGCCCTGCACGGCCATTGCCACCAAGCTGGGAGCCAGCCAGGACCTGCCCAAGAGCCCTGCCCACGGGGCTGAAGCCACAAGCTCCTTCAAGAGCTGGGACAGCTGCTGATTTCCAGCTAACCATCCGCACGGACCTCCTCTGCTTTCTGTGTGGGTCTTCTGACCACATTGTGGAGAGAATGGTCATTATGCTTCTGCCTCCCTGGCCACCATTCAGTATTTTCAGAGGCCAGAAACAGCTGGACAACAGCTTTTTGTGTCTGTGCCCAGATGGTGTTTGGGGGACAAGCAAGGCCACTGTTACCCAGAGCTCATCTTGGGCCAGGGCTCTGCAAATCACACCCGCACTCTGCCCCCAACACCACAGTGCTCTCCATCCCTGGGCAGCTCAGCAAGCTGTGAGGATGACCACGGGGACCACCAGCTTCTGAGCACAGGGTAGAGCCAGCCCAGCCCAGCCTCCCTGCAGAGCCTGCTCTGGAAATCCTGAGTGCACAGCCCCTCTGACCCTGCCACAGCAAATGGGGCTCTGCATGCACACAGCTCTGTTTCTGCACACACAACCATAGAATGGTGGGGAAGGAACCTCTGGAGATCATCTGGTGCCACCCTCCTCCTCCAGAAGCATCACCCAGTGCAGGGGGCCCAGAATCGTGTTGTCCAGGCAGGTTTGGGATCTCTCCAGAGGAAGAGACTCCACAACCTCTCTGGGCAGCCTGTGCCAGGCTCCGACACCCTCAGAGGAAGCTTCATCCTCATGGTCAGATGGAACCTCCTGGGTTTCGGTTTGTGCCCATTGTCCTGTTGCTGGGCACCACTGATAAGAGTCTGGCCCCATCCTCTTGCCCCTGGAGGTAGTTATTGATTAGATCCCTTCTCAGTCTTCTCCAGCTGAACAGCCCCAGGGCTCTCAAGCCTTTCCTCAGCACAGAGATGCTCCAGTCCCCTCAGCATCTTCAAAGCCCTTCACTGGGCTCTCTCCAGTAAACACAAACACCTTTTTCCAGGTGCAGAAGGAGGCTTTCCCTACACACAGCCAGCTGGGAGCCCTGCACCCCAGAAGCAGATTCTGGTTCTAGCATAAGACCATCTCAACAAGCATCTGCACCATGCTGGTGGTTCCAGTGCAAGAGCTGGAAATCAGCTCTGCAAGAGTCCTTACACCCAGTTTCATGCAAATTGCTGTTTCCCCCCCCCCATCTGCTTTATTTGCTTTTGCAACGACTATGATGATCCGTGGCTACTGTGCCCTGTACAACAAGCCAGGGGATTTCATGCAGTAGTCCCTGAGTCTAACACAGTGATTTCTGGCTAAGCTGAGGCACTTTTCAGACAGACTCTCCGGTGGGCAAAAGCTCAGCAGGCTCTGGCAGTTGCCTGGTAACTCTCTAAGCAGTGAAGCTCCATCATGAGTCTGAGACCTGGGTAACAAAAGGCTAAAGTATCCCTTAATTAGCTGTTCAGTGGATGGCTACTTCTGCCTTACTCCTCCTGCCCAGCTACAACTCCTAACTCATTATCACCATGAGGGATGCCCATGGGTCAGCAATAAAAGTCCCCTTCAAAGGAGCACAAGCACCTGCTTGTCCCCAGAGGGGTCTATCAGGGAGGGAGGGAGCAGCCCACCAAAGGGGCTGAGGCAAAGGAAAGAGTTTTTCATGCCAGCAGCACCTCCAAAGAAGTCACTCTGATGTCAGAAATTAGTTATCACCGGGAATAGTTTCATTCTCCACTGTCAAGATGAAAGACAACTAATTGGCCAACAAAGTGACGCTGGATTGAGCGGGACAGACACAAATCAAATAAATGGGCTCTGGATTCGTGCACTCATTTTTCTGCTCTCGTTTCACCTATGTCAGAGGCTGGTCCCATGGAAAACATCAATAAAACTCTGCACTGCCTTCAGCAGGGGTAAGATACAGCCCATAAAGCACAGTCCAGCTCAGCAGTTGCCAGCAGAGCTTGGGCCATGCTTTGGGCTAACCAAAGGCTGCTGAGCCATGGGTGTCTGTGAGAGCAGCCAGCAGAAATCACAAAAAGTCCAAAGGTGGCTCTTTGGGGGCTTCTGGTTGTCTCGTGTATTAGCAACCACCCTTTCAAGAGCAAAGAAAAAAGAGCAAGAACTTTCCCCTCTCCAGCTCAGCCAACAGAGAAAACACACAGCTCAGAGAGCAGCTTAAAGGAGAAAGGTAGTGATGTCACCTCAGTGCTGGTGTCCTTTGGCTCACACCCTCCTCAGAGTCTCTGCTGACGGGGGGAACCAACCATCTCCCCTGTGTTCAGTGTGAGAACTGAACAGAGACCCCTCAGCTCACTTCCTCTGTGCTACCAAGCAGCTGGCAGATGGCTACGGGCTTCCAGACGGTTTGCAAACCTAAGATCTCCTTCCATGTCAGCTGTAAAACCGTGGGTGAGAAGTTGGCTTACTCCTCTTTCCTATCCCTCTCCCTTTCCACCTCTCCTTTTCCTCTTAAAAAGGCTTTCAGCAGCTGCTACTTACAGCAAGGAAAAAAAAAATCAAATACACCCCAATCACACATTTTGCTCATTTCCAGTCTCTATAGCAACAGAACACAGTTGGCCAAAGCAATTATCCTGCCTCTGGCTGCCGAGATGTTTAAAAGCTGTTACAAAAATGAGAAGTTGTGGGAATACAGGGAGTGTGATTGCAGTAACATTTGCATTTAATTGCAGAGAGACTCTTGGACTTCAGCTTCCAACCGAACATCGGTCAGTGCACAAATACAGGATCACTTAAAAGGACCGAACATCGGTCAGTGCACAAATACAGGATCACTTAAAAGGACCGCTGGAGAAAGGGAAGAGCAGCTCCAGCTCCTCAGCCACTGACTGCATTTGTCTCCTTGTGGAAGTCTGAACCAGCCCTGCCCAGTTACAGCCTCCACGGTCTCAGCTCATTACTTCTGTCTCTTTATGTTCTAGCTAAAGAATATGCATTTTCAGGCAACATTTGGTGTCTCCCATTCACCACACCAACTTCTCCGTCTTCTTGCCACACATTCGGGGTAAAATTCTGTCACTTTAAACCTGGATCTTTCCTCTCGATCCTTTACACCCCACAACCTCCCCCACTTCATTCAGCATGAATAAAAACGCAGCAACAAGCACTTGGAGACAGAGAATTCCTTAATTCAATTCCACCAGCAGAAAAAAACATGTCCTGTAGCTAAGGACTCACACTAAGTAGTGGGGCAAGAAAGCTGACAAAGTATTTTCAAGCCAAAAAGAAGCTGCCAAAGCCTATTTTGAGGGCCCCACCCCTGGGACAAAGAGACGGCTTCAACCTCTGGCCTGCTGGGATGTCACTGCTGAGCTGACTCACTCAGCCCGCAGTGCCCAATAAACCACAATCCCAGGGACATTGTCTGGGTCCTCCCAAACAAATTCAGTAGGTGTGGGGGAAAAAAAACCAAACAAACGAAACCAAACCAGAAGAACACCCTGTCTCACCTGGTTTACCTTAATTTCATTGGGATCTGTTACACGGTCTACTCCGTACTCCAGGACGTCCAGCATGCCAGGCTGTTAGGAACAAGAACCATCAATAGCTTTGTAGCTCATCTATCTTACAGTCTCTGCTTCACACAAATGCATGAGGAGAACCCCCAGCCCCAAAGGGCTCCACTGCAGCAGCTCCTGGCCAGCAGTGTCCTAGAGGAGCTTTGCCCCTAGATCTGGGAACGCTCCCCTCCGAGCATAGGTTCTGTGACCAGGCTTCCCTCCCTTACACCTCTGAGGGCAACCAAGGAGAAAGGTGACGTGGATCCAAGGTGGGCGTGGGTTGAACCCTGCCCCGATGAGAAGCATCAGGGTGCACAGCCCAGAGGCCGTGTCCTCAGCATGCAGGAGTTTGTCCCAGGTGCCTGCAGGGAGGGCACCATCGAGGTACTAAAGCCACACGCCGACATCCTCTACTTACAGGAGTTCTGTTCACCAGCCAGTAGGCTCTCTCCTGGCAGTCCAGGGCATACCTGTCTGCCTTCTTCCGCTCTTTCCCTGCCCTGCAAAGACAAGAACAGGATTTGACTCTACCAGAGGAATTTATCAACACTGCTCTCCTCAAACCAGGGATGAGAAAGGGGACACACCTCCGCTCTGCCCTGCTCAGTTGGTCCCAGCCTGACTGCACAATGCTCTGGTGCAGCTTCCTGACCACACCTTCCCCTGGCTAATTCTGGACTGCAGATCATGCTGTCCACATGGCCACACATCAGCTTTTCAGAACTCGTTGTCTTCCTGATCTCAGCTGGGAGCAGACATCCCTTTTTTGATTAGACAGCCCTCCGGGAGTTTTACACCAGCAACCCGCTACTTGAGGTTGGTCCTGCTGCCTCCGACGTCCCTGGGCAGCATCTGAGGACTGCCAGGCAGAGATACAGCCCAGACATCTCACCATAAATGGGAGCCTTTCTCCCAGCAATGATTTGGAAACGGTACCGAGCAGGGTTCCCAGGCACGAAAACCCAAATCACCTCTATCATTAAACAGAAGAGGCACTCGCATGGTTTGGGCTTGGACCAACTACTTCTTTCCCAGACAAGTCCTGGGTGCAATTTGGGACTTAGCATGGGCAAGGGAGCATTCCCAAAAGGCTGTTTGCCTGTGGCCACCCTGCTGTGGTTAACAGGGTGGATGCAGGCTGCTCTGCACCAGTCTGCCCCAGCAGCAACACCATCAAACAGCTTCAGATGTGTTTCATCTGCCAGTTCAGACAGAGCCTCGGTATCTAACTTTAAAACTGCATTTGGCATCCCTTAGCCCAAGTCTGACCTCAATTTACAAGAACAACAGTCTGGTGTTTAATGAGACAGTTATCTGATGCGCTGTATTCTAATGACTTGGCCAGCAGCCCAGAGAAGGCAGAAATGCTGCTCAACAGCAGAGGCAGTGACTGCCATCCTGGGAGGTAAAAAAAGGTTAAGGGAATCCACAGAAGCAGGCGAAATCCTACCTCCAAAGGAGTAATCCCATCTCACATTCACTGACTTTCCTGGGAATTGGAAGGATTCAGCTCCTAAAATCAGGTTGTTTTGGCTGGGTGCCTAAATATGCACTTCAGAGTTTTGCCCAGAAGTCCCCACTGGGAAAATTTACTGCTCCTTGGTTCAAGCCATTCAGTTCAGACATGCGCAGGCAGTAACTGAGCCAGACCAGGAACAGGTCTGAAGTCCAGTGGCCTGATCCACAAATGCTCAGGGACAACGCCGAGCTAAAGGATGCTGTTTCTACGGAGGGCTGACACGCTGCAGCATCAGACTCCAGCTCGCTCAGGAAGGCACAGCAGGGGCAAGATCTAAACCTGCCCTTGCCCACTTACTCACATGGCAAAAACCGTTTGCAAACTCACCAGGAAAGGGCCCCAGTTCAGGCTGTGTGCTCACCCACCACACAGATTCCACGGCTTCGGAGGACAAATGCCAGGCAGGGAGAGAAATGCAGGTGCAGGGGGAGAGGCCGAGGCTTTGCCAGTGGCCATTCGGTCATTTGAAAACATCTGAAACTCTTCACGCACAAAATGCCAAGTGAAGAAGGTCTGTTGGTTAAATAGAGGAACCCCGAGCTGATGGGAAAGGCAGGTTTGTTTCACAATCTCCAGGGGCACTTGCAAGATGTTTTAAAGCTGTGGTTTATGTTTAACTGCGTTAAATACACCAAGCCAGGGAAGCTCTTGCCTCCTCATACCCTGATGTGGGAAACAGAAGAACTCAAATCAACTCACTTGTACTGCTCTTTGGCCTGCATAATAACAAAATCCCATTTGTAGTTTATTTTCTGATTGAGCATGTTGTAATGTTCCTGGAATAAAGAAAAAAAAGCAGTTAGTGTGAAAACACTGGACAAGGCGCTCCCATGCTAGGCTTTGACTCTCCATAGCTCAACCAGGCCAGGCTGGCAACCAAGCCAAGAAATCTGGCTTGTTCTGAACGTAATGACATGAGCTGCAACAGTTCAAAAATAGCATTGCAAGGAGAGCAATTATCCCTGCTAAAATTATCAGTGACTTCAGAGTATTTGCCTGTACTAGGCTGCTTTTTTGACTCTTGTCACCGCTGGAGTAACACCTCGTGCAATTGAAGAGGTGGTTTCTTTGCCACGCTCGTTCATTAGCAACAGAGGGCTAAAGCTGTAGCAAGCAAGGGGCTTGTGATGGAACAAGTACAAGATCTCACCTTTTCGTACTCTTCTAAAACCCCTTTCCTCTTGATGTTCTTCTTTGCCAGGTAAATTGCTGTGGAGGGGGAAGCAAAGAAGCAGTCGGTTACGCTTAGACCAACAAATCCAAGAATAATTAGAAATCTACCCACAAGACAAACACAGGAATCTTTGTCTGGTACCATATCTGCCCCACCATGAGCTCCGGGCTCACAAGTGCCCACTGAAGGAAAATCAATTTAGTGCTTTCACTTCTTTGGGGATGCTTCACGGGCCAGCGGGCAGGCTGGGGGGAGGCACGCAGAGCAGGTGGGGTGTGCCTTCTGTCAGCAGCCACCACTCCTTTGGGACCTCAGCCAGGGATTCACAGGCCAAAGGGTACTGGGACCTCATCTTGAAGATGCTGAGCTTCTTCACAGTTTGACCTCCGAGTTTTCCGAACACAGGCCAATGTTTTGCTTCAAGTTCTAATAAAGTCATTCCAATCTAAAATGGACTTTTTTTTATTTCCCCAGAAGATCTGCAGCATGATGTAGGTAAAAGCCACAGGGGACAATCTTGCTATAAACAAATCAGTCTGAACACAGCCTACAGGAGTAACCCGAGCTGATCAGCCCAAATTTCCTGAACAGCTCTATAACAAAAAGCATTATAAAGGCAACAAAAGATTGATATGGAGAGAGCCATCAGGAGATAATGGAAGCCACTGTGCATTACACAAAGAACCATCTCTAAATGCAGGGCTTGATCCAAACCTACAGGAAGACAGTCTTGGGCTCAGATCCAGGAATACACTTTACTCGGGGAAATCTAACCTCATGTTTAAAGTCTTCCCTACCCAGCAGAGCACCTCAGATGTGTTTCAGTCTGGTGAATCTCAGGGGAACGTAAGAGAAGCTTAAGCACTTTCTCTCATCAAGGCCCTCATAAGGTGCTCACATCCAGAGCGTTCCCTCATTCAGCATTACTGAGGATTACCCACAACACAGGACGAAAGGACAGGCAAGAGCTGGGTATCACACATGAACACGCAGCACGAGAGGATGAAGAGCAGGCACAGTGCAGGACCACGTGAGCAAACCCCTGGCAAACCCACTGCACCTCCCAAGCACGCACAGTGCGACCACTCACCGTAGTCTGTGTCATCAGCCGGCCAGCTCTGGGCAGGCCAGAAGTAGGGGGTCTGCAGAAAAAAAACCAAGCCTTTCATCAGCACACAGTAGCCTTGAATTCAGGCCAAGAAGCACATCACCCACCCTAGAGGGAGAGGAAAGTTCTCTGCTCTGCTCAGAGCCTCAGCTCCTTGGCCGTGCGTCAGCTGGCAGGGTGGTGGGGCCAGCTACAGCAGGAGAATCGAGGTCAGCAGACTGCCAGGCTCAGGTCGACTCCTGCTCTGCTATCCGTTCATACAGCCAAGCTCTCACTGCTGCCTGGGTGTTCAGACTGAGATGCTGGTGCCCGATTTGATCCCATGTGGGAACCAAACTCCTCATTCAAAACACCAGTGAGGGCACCCTAATCTCCCAGCACAGTGGGGAGAGCCCAACCATGAGCCTTGATAGTACCCCACTACTACTGTGCTTGCTTATATTCCTTACTCAGTCTCCCCAGATCATTCTATTTTCAACCAGCAATTTGCTACTTCGAGACTGGGAAGAGAACACACACTTGGAAGAAAGCACAGCTATTTTAAAGTTGAACAAGTCTGCTAAGTTAGTTGAAGGGAGTATCACAGCTTCCCTGTAAATCTGACACACAGAACTGGGGGAACTGGCCTGAGGTTTTCCTGTGGTCCCTTCCTCCTGCACATGGTCCCAGCTGCCTGTTTTATAACTAAGTTAAGTGTTAAGTTCCCTCTCAATGGCTTTTGAGAAGATGCAACTCACTTGAAACCTGTACAAGCTGCCGTCTGCCTTGAGGGTGAGATTCTTTGGCTCCTGAAGAGGGTAGATGTAGCCATACTTGACAAACAGGTCTCCCAGGTGGAGCGCCTCTGGAAATGGAGAAGGCAGAGGTTTTGGTTGCATGGAAACACTGCACTGGAATTTAAAAGTGAGCTGCTACTCAGGAGAGAAGAGTTCACCTAAGAGGTTTTGTCTATGGAGTCCTTTACAACTCAAAGCTGAACGTTGCTACCCACCTTCTGGAGTGATCTGCAAGCGCTGGAGAATCCACTGGAATACATCATTACCTGTGAAGCAAAGAAAACATCAGGCTCTTGAAATGAGGACTGTGCCAAAATCCACGGGCAAAAATGAGACCTCCCCAGTCCTCAGCCCTCCCTGCAGCATTAACAGGAGGTATCAAAAGGAAACAAGATTTCCTCATTCACAAACACTTCACCTCTCCCAGTTCTTTTGCTGGAGTGTGACCAGTCACACCCATAGGCAGCACAAACCTCCAGCAGTTTCCAGTTTATGTTCTGGGAGGAAAATTTCATGAGCCTCCTTCCATTGAAACAGGGCATAAAAAAAGAATTCACTCCCTGACCAACCCGTGGTCTTCTCCTCCAAACGTCCCCTAGAATTGCAGATTGAGGTGTTTGACCTTTTCTTGACATTGCAGTGATGACTTAACTTTCTAATAGGGGCTCAGAGCTCTTATCCTACTGCTTGCTTCCTGAAATAGATGAAATTAAAGGATTATCTCGTCACTCATTTCTACACAGCTCTCTGTAAGCATTTTCCCCCCCAAAGGTGCGTGTTTCACACAGAGGTTTATTTGCCTTTCCTCTTGTGAGCCGTTCTGCTGACATGGAATTTAACCAGTTAGCTTCCTGCACGTGAGGAACCAAGCCCTTCTCACTGGATCTGTATCCACTGCTCTGCTGTCTTCACCATTCCCTCACTAGACACAAACAAGTCTCTTCTGCAATCCCCAGAAGCAAATCAGTGTATCAAAAATACCAGAGTTTAGAGAGCAATGACTGCCACACAAGGAGGCTGGAGCTCACTCTCCTATCAGGCATTGACTAGAATTTATGGCTTATGCAAGGAGGAACTCGTAGCAATTCTGGTTAAGGAACCAGGATAAAGCAGACAGCACACTAAGAGGGCAAGCACCAATGGGCACCTTCCTTCCACATCATGTAGCCAAGGACTTTGAGGAAGTGGCATTTTACCTTGGTCAGGCATCAAGGGAAGTACTCGTTCCCCCTGCACTTCATCTAGGTGGCATGTCATCTCCAGTGCAGGGGAGTCTTTCCTGCAGTGCTGCCTTAACTATTCAGTAACAGCTCAGGGAGGCAAGACCAGCTCCTTTGCAGACGCAAAGCACTCCAGGAAATACAGCATAGTAAGCCAGGGCAGGGTTTGTACTGTAATGCACAGAGGGTGCTGCTGAGAACACGCTCCAGATGTCATCCAAGTTCTCCTTACCCTCTCACTGACTGAACCCTTCAGCAAGTGACTTCATCTCAGTGCTTCTCCTTGCTTCCTCATTTAAAAATAAATAATTAATAAAATAATAAGTTGGGTCAAACCCCCACACAGGACCTACTGGGCTTTGCAAATACAGCAGGGGAAAACAAAAAAGAAATCATCTTTGGCTAGATCACCTCCTGAGCTGCCAGGAGCAAACTGGTTGGTTTCAGCAGGAGGTGCTGTTCTGAATTTCCAAGTGTTGCAGAAAGACCAAAGCAGGAGAGGGAAACTTTGGTAGAGTATGTGTGAGTATTTATAGTGGAGGATCCTTCAGAAGAGCCTTCGTGGAGGCTTGGAGAAGAGGGAAGCAGAGGTGCAGACAGTGCCCTGTGAAAGGGGTTAGAGGCACCAAGAGGACTGTGCTGAGAGCTGCCTGCAATGCCATACGTGACACAGCTCAGCTCCCTGGCTGCGTCCTCTCCAGCCAGCTTGAGGGAGGCAAAGCTGTCATTTAGAGGCAGGGAAGTGGGCTGAATATTTTGGGTTTATTTCTTGCGTACTGAAGAAAAATTATTATTAGCAGAAAGCATTAAGAGGGAGACTAATTGTTTATTGCTCATTTCTGAAGTACCATCTTCCTGTCTGACTCCAGGCTGCCTATTTCAATTGGATTTTAATATGTTATCTTTTTTTATGACCCAACCTCACTGGGAATATGACAGGTCTGGAGGCTGAAGCACCTGCTCACCTCTGCGCTGAGAGAAAACAAGGTAAACTTGAGTTAAACTCACGAGACACAGCTAAAAGTATGTGATTATCAATCTTTGTGCCTCTGATTCAAAGAGCTAGGAGTGAAATGAGACAATGAGTGAGCATGAGATAAAGGGAGCAGGTATGTCTCCAAGGACGTACAGCACATATTTACTGGGAATACAGGCTCCAGTATGAGGCAGGCAGTGGTAACCCTGGGGTGGCCATGGTGTCTGCAACACAGCTTTGCTTCAGTGAACTTCCTTGGCCAGGTCCCTTCCCCCGGCGAAGCCTTTACCTGTCACAGCATGCGGGATGTTTGTGATCATCACTGTCTGCGTCTGTGTCTTGATGCCCTTGTCTGGGTTCTGCATCTCCATCATGAGGGCTTCGATCTGCAAAGCACAGCAGGGATGGGCTGGATTAGAGCAGTGGACAGGGAGACCCAGGACCAGCACAGCTCTGAGGGGTGTGCTGTGGCATACCACAGCAATGGACACCACGGCCACAGAGCCCTCTCCAAATCTCCCCTTGTCACTGGAGATGCCACCTCCAAACCACATCAGCTTCCACACTGACTCAGTGTCACTCCCTCCTACAGAAGGGACACACAGAGCCAGGCTCAGCAAACAAGGGACAAGATGTAACCACTCCATGAAAGCTGAGCTGAAAGAAAATAAATTAAGAAAAAAAAATATTAATTTCTACTACCTATAAATATTCTTCTCTGGCCCAGTGGGCTATCTGCTGGGGCAATAAGAAAGAAAAAAAAGAGGGGGAAATGAAATCTGCTTCTATTGCACAAATATCTACAAGTCTGTGCACAACTAGGGTATTACAGCACGCAACTAGAAAAGAAGCAATACTCTGGCTAGAGATCAAACAGCAACGGTTCTGTTTCTGGTCTGCAGACCAGGCAGGACATTAGAAGAGCAACAGGAAGAACGCACCGCTTTGCTCTGGGGCTGAGCAAGAACCTCCAACCTGGGGGAGATGAGAAAGCACAGCCACCACCTGAGCCAAGGCTTTGAAACCCTGCCCAAGGGACGGTTACAGCAGGGACCAGCATCTACACGTGGGGAAAGCAGGCTGGAACCAGAGAAATACAGCCCAGATTGTAGGAAGGAGGAACTCTTGTTGTCCCTGTGGACAGCTGCACCCACCCAACTGGGGTCTTCACCCTGTCTGTGGGCAGCAAAGCTCAGTCCCTCCAGGGACAGGGCAGAGACATCATCCAGAGCAAGCCACCCTCCTGTCTGGCAGCATCTCCCACCTTGGATTCCTGAGGGATGCTGATGACTCAGTTGAGGATGAGTCTCACACGCAGGGCCCAGCTTCTTCTATTTCTGGCTCTCAATTATCTTTTAATTTTCTAAAAAGATGAAGATTTTCAAAGGTGTTTTCCTCCTCTTACGTTTCACCTCCCACCAGCACCATCCCAAAAGCACAAGAGCCTTCTGCTGGCACTTGGGATCCTCCTCTCAGATGGGTGAAGTTGGGGCACGTTCCTCATCTCCTGTTTTAGGTGATCTGAGCATTGTAAGAGCACTGGCTCTGTGGAAGATGCTCTTTTTGCCTTCTGCTTCCAGAGATACTAAATCAAAACGGGTCCAACAGGACCGATTTGGTCTCTCCACACATTCATTTTGGGTGAGGCTGTAGCTTTTTAACTAGGATTAGATGATTTAATGAGTGTGACTTGACGACACTCACGCATAATGAAGGGTATTGTCTTCACAGGCACCACAGTGACTTTGGTCCTGAGTCTTGCCAAGTTCAGAGAGGATTTAAGCCTTTAGTGACAGGATCCACTCCGGGCCTGACAGTAAAACTGGATTTTCAACTGTTTTTAAAGACAGCATCAAATTAATACTAAACCAGAGAAGCTTGGTAGAATTTCACACAAATATTTGTATAAAGACTTAACATAAGTTGTTTCTAAAGGGCAAAACGAGACCCAGAGTGATGGAATATGAAGATTATTTTTCTTTTTTTAGACCTTTTAACAGAACCCCCAATTCCAGCCTCAGCAAGTTCAAGGCTGGGTGTGGAGAGATGCCCACATGAGACAAGGACAGGCAGGATGGTCCAGCAGGCAGGGCACTCATTTAGAAAACTCACACTCAGTTCCCTTTAAGCAAACCTGGGTATCTTGGGGAAGTCATTTACTCTCTCCATAACCACATGTCTGCAGCCAGCATCTCTGCAGCACACAGGGACACCAGGAGTAACCTCGTACTGCTCCTCAGCACCGCGCTGCAGCACCAGGCGGGTCCCACCGGGCTCAGGCAAGTGGGACAGCACATCCTGGCCCAGCACGGGGCTGCCACTCGCTCCCAGTGAGCTCCAGAGATGGGTCTTTACCAGCTGAGAGCGAGGAATTGGCTCAGAAACCTGCCCAGCCTCCCAGCACACCACCTTGCCTTTCTTCAGCCAGCAAATTGCTTTGACTCTCGTTGTGCTCCTGTCCTGGCGGGCTCCCTCTTGTCCTTGGAGAAACGATATATATTAAAAAGAAAGAACTGTCTGCCCCTCCGCTGACTGCAAGAAGTCACAGGATTCACCAAGTGCAATGCAAGACTCGAACTGACAGATGGTGAGAAAAAGCATCACTGCATGGCAGGAGCACACGGGAAGCCCTGGGCAGGGTGAGGGTCCCTTCCACAAATGCCCAGTGAGTGATGGGGTGTCACTGGTTCTGGAGAAGGAGGGTGGAACCACCACGGATGCTCCCACATGGGAGGGAGCCGTGGAGGCAGATGGCCACTGATGAATCGCTTGGGTGAGTTACTTCAGGTGCATTTCCCATCCTTGTTTCTCTCAGGTTCACCTTTGGGCACCCACCAGCTCCCCAGGTCAGGGCATCCACGCTGCAGACCCATCAGGTGCCAGGCGCTGAGACTTTGACATGCAACGGCAACACATTTCCAAGGGGAAGAGTTCGGCCTCTCCCAGCACCAAGCCAGACAGAGGCATCTTTGCTTCAGATGTAAGGAAGACAAATTTTCCCAGGAGGCTCCAGCTCACAGCCAAATGCCCCCTCCTGGTGCTGTAATTAAACATCTGCTGCTTTCTCCATCAAGAGTATTTGCCCAGGTCTAGCCCACCCCTCACTGCCTGGTGCTGTTTGGAAAGATCACTCCTCTCTGCTCCGATTTCCACGGTCGGTCATCAGAAGGGTAACTCAATTGTTTTCTAGGTCTACAACTAACAACCCTGCTTTGCACATTCATTCAAAAAGAACTGGGAAAAAACCCCAAACACATACATACGTATCAATTGTTAACCACCTAAAACTTCCAGGTTTTTCTCATTTAAGCTGTGAGGAGGAGGCCTGTTCCCACCCAGTGCATGGTGACCCCACACCCAAAGGAAGTAAGCTCATGGATGGAAAGGGCAAAGCTGCAGCCAGCTCTTCCCACGTGCTCCCTCGTCCCTCACTGTGTTGCCATCACTCCAGCTAAGCCTCCTACTTAAATCAGCACAGCAACTAAACCAAACTGGAGCACAGTCCCACCCAGATGAGCCTCTCACTGGGGCTGCTCGGAGCGCATCACGCCCAGTGCGATGCTCCACAGGCATCTCTCTGCCTGGGACAGGGAAAGGGAGGATGGGATCACATCCAGAGCCTCGCTTAGACAGCAGAGGTCCAAGGGGTAGCTCCTTCCAGACAAAACACAATTCAGATGCTCGCACACCTTGAGAAATGTGCAGGCAGATGAGAGCCAGCAGCTGCTGAAGAGTCGAAGCCTGGAGAATTGATGCCAGGCTGGAGAAGCCCCCAGGCTGGGTCTTCCCCAGTTTCAGCACTACCTCAGAAGGAGCCGTTGAGGACCAGAGCAAGGAGGAGGCAAAGGAAAAAGGCAAGCAGCATCCATCATCCCTACCCACGAGGTATGAGTCATGATGCAGCTCATGTAGCACAGCAAGGAAAAATCCACAGCCCGGCAGCCGCTGGAGAGCACAACCCTGCCTGGTGCTGCCTCCTGCTCTGCCAGCTGATGCCCAGCAGATGCCAGATCCTGGCTGCTGGGGCAGGCACAGCCACCAACAGCTTGGGCTGACCCAAGCTCTCCCAGCACCTGGCCAAGCACATACAGCCAAAATGCATTACAGAAGCTTCCTCCACGTCCCGACAGACCTTTGTGCCAATATTCTTCCTACCAAGACAGTTTGGGGGGGAATAGACTAAACCAACCTAAGCATGAGCCAGGAGTATTTCACAGTCTAGCAGGTGTTGCAGCGTGCTCAGACTTCCCCACGGCTCAGCCATGAGGACCAAGCTCTACAGCCAGCCCAAGTCATGCAGAGCAGCTTCACAGCAAGTACACAGCACTGCCTACAGCCCCTAAAGCGACCTCCTTTCCTCTCCTCCTGACCTCGGCCAGGATTGCTGTGGCCACAAGCTGCCTGCTGGAAAACCAGTGCAGAGAGATGCATCGCAGCAGGGCCAGGAGCCCAGTAAGACAGCCCAGCAGGAATCCCTCCACACGCCTGGAGCAAGCCCACAGTTCCAGCCTGTGTGTCAGCTGCTGGCAAAGCTTGAGCAGAATTAAGCAATTAGGAGAGCTTCTCTCTAGGATTTCAGCTCCTCGTGAATCTAAGCCCGCTCACTGGACCCATGCCAAGCATCCTCAGCTCCCACCACACACAACCAGTACAGGTGCTCAGCATTTCCGAGCAGCTCTGAGGACGTGGCTGTCCACACACAGACCATGGAACAGCCCAGGCTCCATCCACGGCTTCCCCGGGGTCTAGAAAACACAGAGGAGGGAGGGAAGCAGAGATGAGAGCCAAAGCCTTTATCTAGGAGCTTCCTTCCCTCAGCACTAGCATGTCTTAGACTTGCAAAGCACTGTAACTACTCCAACCCTCTCGCTGCTCCCAGCGGGACGGGCGCATGCTCAGTAACAGAGAGTTGATGTATTTTACCAGATCTCCCCACCTGAGGAACTCGGAGCACTTTGCAACGCCTGCTGTGCTGCTACAGCACAGCTACAGCACAGCTGCTGGAGGCTGTTTTCTCAAAGCACACAGCTTCTCCTCCGTACCCCCGCGTGCAGCTCCACGGAGGATTACTCAGCGCAGAATTTGGCCTGGAGTATTTCCTTTGGCAGGGCTCCCCAGCCAAATTTACCTTGAAAGACGCAGCACCAAAGAAAACACCTTTTTTTACTTCCCTTAGCATAAAAAGTACAGTGCTTGTATCAACAGGCTCACACGTGAGCAATGAGTAGCCCCAAATTTCCCCCTTTTCCCACAGGAATTCTCCTTGGATCAGGAGAGCTAACTACAATTTGAACGGCCACTGGCTGGCTGTACTTGTCACTGGAAATTCAGTTAATTCCACTCACTAGGATAAGCCCCAGGCAGGCAAGGTGGGTGGGAGAAAAGCTAGCTTAACACTCTGCTTTTGCAAATCCGCAGATAGCAGTTGCGCTATAACCGGCTACACTTTTGAATGAATGCTACATTAAAAAAAACCCCCAAACCACCACATGTTTTACACATCTCATCCAAAAGCGTAGGCACGCATCTCCCCGGTCTTTCAACTGTTTCTGGTCACAAATACACTCGTTGCTGAAAAAGTGGGAAAAGGCAGAGAGCGGGCTGTTGGCCGTGATCCACCTTCTGAACGCAGGCATCAGCTGGAAGCACTGGGAATGCACACACCAGAGTGACGGTGGACCAGTGCCACAGGTGATGGGATTATCTCTGGGAAAGACACAGTTCAGAGGGTCTTAGGGGAAAATAACGGGAGAACAGGGGAAATGAGAATAATTCAGCTGAGGCTATGCTACGAAAATAAAATTACAGCTTTATTCCTCCTGTGGCCTCAGCACACGTCACCCACCAGCCCCCCAGCCTGAACCCCGGAGCCAGCTGGGACTCACTGGACGGTGCTGTCACCCCTCGGACCCCCAGGGAGCCGTGGCCGAGCAGGATGCTACAAACACCGGAGCACCGCTGATGGGAGCATCGCCCCTCCCGGCCGGGCCCCCCCAAGCGCCCCTGCGCTGATGCCCATAACGGGGCGCGGCTGCCTCCCGCCTCCGCTCGCCCCTCACCTTTTTCAGGAAGGCCATCCGCGGCCGGTAGCGCTGCCCCTGGTCGAGCCGGGCGACGGTCATGGTGCCGGTCCGGGCAGGGTGGGGAGGGCAGAGCTGGCGGAGCGGCGGCCCGGGCCGGACACACCTGGCTACGACCCCCCCACCACCGCCACCGCCTCCTCCTCGCTTTGCCAGGGGCGGTGCCACTGCTCCGCGCCGCAGCCAATCAGCGCTCGGCGCCCCACGCTCATTTACATGTGTGGGCGGGGCCCGGCGGCCACGGCCGCGGGGCGCCACTGGGAGAGCGAGGGGCGGGGGCGGGGACCGGGGGGCACCGGGAGCAGGGGAGGGGGCGGTCGGGGGGGTGACATCGTTCTGGAAGGTGCTGGGTGTCTGCAGCTGCCCGTGAGAGCCTGGCTTGGTGGTCACGCTGGTAATGATGCCGAGAGGATGGGGCCGGACTCTTTTCAGTGGTACCCAGCGACAGGGCAATGGGCACAAACTGGAACCCTGAAGGTTCCATGTGAACATGAGGACAAACTCCTTTGCTGTGAAGATGTCAGAGCCTGGCCCCAGCTGCCCAGAGAGGCTGTGGAGTCCCCTTCTCTGGAGAGATCCCAAACCCATCTGGACACTGCGCTGCTGGGTGCCCTGCTCTGGGTGCCCCTGCTGGATGGAGCAGGGGGTGGCACCAGAGCATCTCCAGTGGTCCCTTCCAACCCCAGCCATGGTGGGACTCTGTGTTGGCACAGAGCAGGTGGCATTAGAGACTGAGAGGCAGGAGCTGGCCAAGCTCCTGTGCAGTACATTCCTGGTGTGGATCCAGGGTAAGACAAGGGTGCCTAAGCCCAGGCTGTTGTGACCGTGTGGGAGCTGAGCGGAGCTTCACGCTTCTGCTCCTTGGAGGCCACCAGCCTCAGCCAGCTCAGCTCAGCTGCGGGTGCAGGATCCAACCGCTTGGTTTCTGGGGACTCGGTGCCTTTGCCATGTGGGGAAGTTGTGACTAATGGTGACCAGAGGAAGACCACGGGGTGACAGAGTAGTTCCTCGTGATGGAGCTGTCTCGTGCCAGCGGGTGGGGGAACAGCGCCTGACTGGCAGCACTGGAAACCAAGTGCTCCGTTTTTCTGGTTTCTTCAGCAAAGGGTGGAATTTCCTCCTGGTGCCCAGGCTCTGCCTGCCAGCAGATGGGCAGGAGGAAAGGGCTGGGCATCACTCACGCAGAATCCAACCGTGCCAGCGCTCGTAGGTGGCATTCCCAGGAATTCGTGCCAGCCGCGTGGGCACGTTGCCTATGCACGGTGTGTGTGTGTCAACGCACGGTGTGTGTGTGTCAACCGCTCCACGCACACACCTTGGCGTGCAGTCGCACCACGCTCTCTGGCAGCAGATCCCACCCCGTGCTGCCCGTGTGTTCCCACACGTCCCGCAGACACACGGACACGGGTCACCCAGGCACGTCTGTAACTCCTCTGCCTGCGCATCACTCCACGCAGCCGTGTTTCCAGGAGCACCCACGCTTCCCACACGTGTGCAGAGCTGTTTCTCGGGGTGACGCCTTCCCCGGCACGGTGTTTGGGGCTGCTCTGACCTTAGGGTCTGTGGTTCACACTCTTGAGGGCAGCAGGTTGGTGCTGAGCTCGGAGCAGAGCACTTTTTGCATTCACAGGGATACCCTGAGGGCTCCAGCTGCTTTCCCAGCTGCTTTGCTGCCCTAACGGAAGTGTTTTATCTCTGCTCTTTCACAGAGCCAGTGCTTTGGAAGGCCCTTCTCTGTCTGCTCAGAGTTATTCCCATGTGAAATCCTCCCCCCTGAGTCACAGCAGCTGCTGGATCAGACATTCCTTACTTTCCAGAAGGCTTTTCCACCCTTCTCTACTCTGTGCTGCTGGGTGATTTAAGGATTATGAGTAATTGCTGTCATTCCATATGCGAGTATCAAAGTTATCATACCTCACGCTTCAAGGCATCAGCTGATGGCCAAAAGGAGCAGGAGGAGAGTTCTTCACACCTTTGCAGTGTCTCATAATTCAAGTGTTGAGGTGCTGTTTGGTTCTTTGAAACCAGGCTCTGATCCCAGCAGCGCTCTGGAAGGGCAAAGGTGACAGAAACCTCAGTGGAACAGACAGTCCTGGAGGCATAAAGCAGGAGAGAGGGAATTCAGAGTGGAGTTGGAGGGAGCAAGGGAAAGGACAGTAAAAGCAAGTGGACGTGTTGAGGACATTCACAACAGGGAATCCCATCACTGCTTGAGAGAGACCTGTACTGGCAGGAGAATGGGATCTCTAGACAGGTAATTCTTTTGCACATAATATCAGGGCAAACAGCACACAAAAAGCTGTAACTCCATTTCTCGGTTTGGTGGGTGAACCAGGAACACTTGTTCTAAGCTACAGATGGTTCCTCTGAAGAGTTATTTTCCTTCCTCCACCTGGGTGGGAAGGACTCAGAAGTACTCCAAGGTGAAGTGCAAACTGAGGTCTAAGAATCAATCACCACCAACTGCATTCCCCTAAGAGGAATAGAAATGATCATTTCATTGAAAAATACCGACTTGAAAAGTTCCCCTGAGGAATACAAGTGCCTTATTCATGAGAAACACTTGAAAACTGGGTCTACAAATGAATTCAGAAAGAACAACATCTCCTTGCAGGAGACCCAGAAGAAATAGCTCTGAAGAGCTCACGCTGAGATGTGAGCTTTTCAGCCTTGCTGAGCTTCAAAGCCTCTGATAATTTTAAATCCTGCTGATCCACCACAGCCCCCTCCTCATCGATCAGGGCCGGGGAGGATGTTTTTCCCTTTCTCATCTTCTCTGAGAAACTAAAGTAAAACCTATGGATATTTCTCTCTCCATCACAAAGCTACTTCATGCCTCTGCCATGGAAGATGTCTGCTGTAAATTCAGCTCCGTGAACACGGGAGCAGAGCTGAGCGGTGTTTCACCCGCTGCCCAGGTTGAGCTGAGGCAGATCCGCCACGGGCAGCACGGGGAATTTCAATCGCCTTACACAAGCTTGTAAAGGCCGGGCTCTGCCAGGCCTCTCATCATGCTCATGGAGAGCAAACAGCCCTACGGCCCCCGACAGTCTGGCTGGTTTGTGTGTGAACTGGTTGGCCAAGAAAGCAAGAGATTCAAATGGCAGGGAGAGCGGCGGAGAGCGCTGGCAGCAGCCGGGCAGGCTCCCCGCTGGTTTCTGCCTCCACAAGTTAGTCCTGGCCGTCTCACACCCCAAATAACGACAGGAGACATTTCCTGGGGAATCCACTTTGCCTCCCAGTACCTGCTTTGCCTCCCAGTACCTGCTTCCTCTTTCTGGCACTGTGACTGGGTGTTCATAGCCCTGCGCGGGAGGTGCACGGTACTGTAGTGCAAATAAGCTCGCGGTCAGTGTGTGCCGGGGCGATGCTGCACACCCACCCGCTCTCCAGAGCCCACAGACCCCTCTCAGCCTGCACCCCAGGCCATGGACGGTGCCCCGACCAGGTCACAAGGTCTGGTGAGAGTTGAGTTTTGCCCCTCTGTTCTCCTTGCCAAGCTCCCGTAAGCCGTGATGGTTCTCGGCAAACCTCGCCAGTCTCTGGTGGGAAGCACTGCAGAGGGAATCCCCCACCCCAGCTTTTTTACAGATCACATTTCCTACAGTGGTTGCCCCTTCTTCACACATCAGAAGTCGAATCATGCAACACAAAAGGCATGTGGTGAGTAAACTACCTTTCTATCTAAGGAAACTGGGGACGACGCGGAAGGGAAGGAAGGGGTAACGTAAGAGAAGCACCGAGACTGGCACTGTGAGCGTGGCAAGCGGAGGCTGAATTTGAGTGCACAGTTCCTTCCAGGAAGATTTCAAAGCAATTTACCAAAAAAAAAGTAAAATAACAGTGCAAACTGTAGCATAGAGGCATGACTGACTCTCAGGTCTCCTGGCAAGGCAACAGTTAAAGCCGTATCTTCAGAGTCCACTGTCCTGTCTGGTAGGGCAGGAGCACTCCAAAAGAGAAGCTTCCTTAGCAGCCACATGGGAAAAGCTGAGCCCGAATGGGCAACATTTGCTTCCCTCCTGGACTTTCCAGGGACAGGAAAGCGAAGGAAAGAAGTGGCAAAGAGGAAGGGAAAAAAGCAAACCAGAGAAAGACCTTTCACACCCCGCCTTGGAGAGGGAGCCTGGCTGCTGGGGCCGGAGGATGCAGCTGGGTTAGCACCTGAGCCAGGACTGAGCTATTCAGCTTCCCCTGCGGAGCTGGATGACATTGAGCCTGCTTCAGCGTCCTCTCCAGGGAACACCGTCATCCTCAGAGCAGGAATGGCCCTTCCCGCTCTGCAGCACGCTGAGAGCCATGCTCCTGTGCCAGGAGGTTGGCAGCGTCCTACCTCAGAGGTTTCGGAGGGCTCGCTGGGAACTGGGAGGGTAGAGGAGGTAGCACAGCATTGTGAGGAGGGCAAGGGACTACTCAGGTGACGCGGGCAGCTGGCAATGTGGAATGAGGTGGCAAATTTGAGAGAGCAGGGTGGCAGCAGGCAGGGGTGGTGGGGACCTGCGCCGAGCAGGAAGCAGATGACTGGAGCACAATGGTTGTGCTGGGCGGCAGGAGGGAGAAGCCAGACAGAGTCGCTGGGTAGGGGAGTTCATGGGGGAAAGCAAAGTGAAGGGATGAGAAAGAGGAAGGAAAAGGGCAAAACTGAGACTACTGGGGAGACCAGCAAGAGACGGAAGCTGCCTTGAAAGGAAGCTGCCTTGAAAGTAAGCACAGGTAGCTCTAGGAGACACCTATTCATCCTGAAGCAGTTCTGGCCTCTGGTGAGGGATGCCCCAGGTCGGGAAGGTGACACTGCTGTTGGCAGACACCGCAAAGCAGCTTTCACTCTTCACTCACTCATTCATTCTCTGTTGTTGCAGCTCAGGTTCTAGGCGGATCTCGCCGCTAGCCTGGAAGGCATGGACTCTTTGTGCCACCCTTGTGCAAGCTTGGCTGCTGGCTATCTTCTCTGCTGCACCACTAGGATTTTCTTCGTCTGCTTCTACTGCTCACGGCAGGTTTTTTGGTTACACTTCACTGGTAGGTGTTAATGAGCTTCTCCAAATGTAGGCAGCCAATATTGTTTCTGTTTTGTTCTCAGCTTCCTTGTTTTTAACTCTGTCCCTCACTAAGAGGCAATAAATAAATGCTCATTCTCCTTCAGCAAGAACACTAGACTTTTTGAAGGAAAACACAAGTGCTGTTACCAGTTTCAGACAAGAAGCACCAAAGGAGAAACTCTGTCAGGATTTTCACTCACTGAAAACTAAACTCCAAGAGGAATCGTAGACATTCCAGAGTCCTCTGCCTTTCTGGAGGTGAGATGAGAGCTGTGTGGAGCCAGCAAGGATCACTTCAAGTTGGACCGGAGCTCAGGGATGACTGGCTTCCACACGGTACCAAGGATTTGCTCCTTGGATGAATTTTATACCACATCCTGCTGTCCTACAGGAAACGAGTTTTTTGTAGAGCTGCATGGAATAATTACTGTGGAATTTATCTCCGTGTGAGGAGATAGAAGGTGTGAACACTGATACTCATCATGGATTTTGAAGGCGGTCCTTCCAGTTGAGGCAAAGTGGCGTTTCCTTGTGCTAAACTCATGTGGCAGTTTCCTCAGGCAGTTCTTCCTTTTCTAACTTAAGATTTTCATTAGAAAAAAAAAAAAAAAACATTGAGAGAAAAAGCCAACGGATGTCAAAGCTAAGGAGATGTGAGGAGAAACAAATGTTTCATGTGATCTCTACACAGGTAATTGCATCTATGTGATATCCACGCTACAAATAGCCACGTCAGGACAGCATGACAGGGATGTACATCACGTGTGCTTGCTTTTCAGCGTTTTACCTCTGCCCTCCTGCTGACAGAACATAACTGGTGTGTCAGTGAGCAGGTATGTGAGGCCACAGGCTCACCTAAGTACCCAAGACTCCTCTGAGCCCTTGGGAAAAGTTGCATCAACAAGGAAAGCGACACAAAAGGTCACTCTGCCTTTCACCTGATGGAACACAGCTCCCATCAGTGTATTCCTGTGCAGGCAGCAGCACCTTGCACTACGCTGCTTTTTTCTGCACAAGTGACAAAATGATTGTGCTCAGACACAGAGAGTGGGATTTTCAGTCCTTGCATGTGCCTCAGCCTATTGTCCTACCCCTCCTGCGAAGGGTTGCCAATTTTTAGGATAGTTTTACTATTAAGCCCTTGAAAATGCCGTCTTTGTTTCTTTTGAGTTCATAATGGTTAGAAAGTTCCACTCTCTTTTTATCCTTCTGCCTGTGCACAGCCCCGGCGTGAGGCCCAGAGCCGGTGTGTTTGTTCAGCCTGGTGCCGTATCCCAGCAGTACTGGAAAGCTCTCCTCAGAGGAGCCAAGAGGAAGTACGTGCCAAACTGTTCAAAGTGTTTTAACGAAACTGTTTTATTTTTGTACCGAGAACAAAAACTGCTTAACTGGCAAGCTCCATCCTGCCCCCCTGACCGAGGGGTGACCTCCCCTGGCCACTCGACTCTCAGCAGCTTCGGGGCCGTGTCAGAGGTGCTGCCGCCTGGACCTGCTGAGCCTGGGACTCATAGAATACTTCAGGTTGGAACAGACTGTCAAGACCAGTGAGTCCAACCATCAATAGAACTCTATGAAGCCCACTGCTAACACATGTCCCTCAGCACCACATCTTCAAAACCCATCCAGGGATCACAGGGACTCCAGCCCTGCCCTGGGCAGCCTGGGACAGCCCTGGACAGCCCTCAAGGGGGTGGAAGAAATTGTTCCTCAGCTCCAACCTAAACCTCCCCTGGGGCAACTTGAAGCCGGTTCCTCTTGTCCTGTCACTTGTTCCTTGGGAACAGAGCCTGACCCCACTTGTCTCCAACCTCCTGTCAGGAGCTGTCGAGAGGCAGGTCTCCCCTCAGCCTCCTTCTCTCCAGGCTGAACAAGCCCCAGGTCCCTCAGCTGCTCCTCACCACCCTCGTGCTCCAGCCCCTTCCGCAGCTCCGTTGCCCTTCTCTGGCCACGCTCCAGCCCCTCAGTGCCCTGCTGGGAGTAAGGGGCCCAAAACTGACCCCAGGATTCGAGGGGCGGCCTCCCCAGCGCCCAGTGCAGGGGGACGATCCCTGCCCTGCTCCTGCTGGCCACACGAGTGCTGACAGGAGCCAGGACGCCGTTGGCCTGCTCGGTCACCCGGGCACATGCTGCCTCGCACGAACACGTCGCTTCGGTTGCGGCGGCGGCGGGGATCGGGGAGCAGGGAGGGAGCAGGGAGGGAGCAGGGGCAGCTCAAGACCCGTCCCCGCCTCCCGCCATTTCCTGTGAGGCGCCGCTCGCGGGCGGGGGGAGCGAGGCGCCGTCACGTGACACCCCCCCACTCGGCGGGCCCGGCGTGGCGGGAGGGGCCGCGGGTGCGGGTTGGAGGGGGCGGGGACCCGGCCGCGCGTCACGTGAGCGGGCGGGGCGCGTCGCGTCGCCCGGCGCGCGTGCGCGGTCAGAGAGCGGGCTGGTGCGGGCCGGGCGCTCCCCTCGCTGGCAGTGCTCGCTAAGATGGCGGACTTCCTGCCGTCGCGCTCCGTGCTGTCGGGCTGCTTCCCCGGCTGCCTGCTTACCAGCGGCGAGGCCGAGCAGCAGCGCAAGTCCAAGGAGATCGACAAGTGCCTCAACCGCGAGAAGACGTACGTGAAGCGCCTCGTCAAGATCCTGCTGTTGGGCGCGGGCGAGAGCGGCAAGTCCACCTTCCTCAAGCAGATGCGGATCATCCACGGGCAGGACTGGGACCGGGCGGCCCGCGAGGAGTTCCGCGCCACCATCTACAGCAACGTGATCAAAGGTGGGTGGGTGGGTGGGTGGGTGAGCGGCGGCGGCGGGGCCGACCCGCCCCGCCCGGCACCGGGCTGGCGGCCTGCGGTGGGGGGGGGTGGAACGGGGACGGGACGCGGCCCGGCCTGGGACGATGAGGGGGCGGCTCCCTCAGGGCGGGAGCGAGGGATTCCCTCGGGCCGGGGTCGCCGCGTCGTCCCGCAGCGTCGGTGCTTTCAGTTCGGGAGCCTCCCTCCCTTCCCCGTCCTCTCGCCGAGGACGAACGGCCCCTGGCCTGCGGGATGTCATCCCGGCCCTGACGGGGCGGCCCCCGCCGTGGGCGCTGGCCCGGGGGAGGCTGCAGCCCTGGCCGAGCGAGCAGCGGTTCTAGACCGTAAGATCCCGGGCTTTGCCGCTTCCTGGCGATGCGATCGCGGTAAGGTATTTTCGGAGGGGGGGAAGATGCACCTGAAATTGCGTGTGGATGAGGCGTGTGTGCTGCGCCCGAGGAGGAAGCGCTGGCTGCGTTTGCTTCAGTGGAAGAAACCTTGCCATCGTGTTGGAAACGGGGCTGACACATCAATTAACAGAAACCCGCGCCCAGAGCCGCTTCTCATAGACGCGCTGCCAAAAAACCTCCACGCGCGGTTCAGGAGTGGGCACTTGAGTTCACTGCTGTCATCCTTGCTTAATTGGTCATCCTCACTGATTTTCCCTTATCTGAGTTGCCCGTCAGATTTTCCGTTCGTGCTGTGTAACGGTTGGCCAAGGTCTCAACCGAGTTTCTCAAAGCAGTAAATCGTTTTCAGACCTCAGCCCTGCTCTTGAAAGGGGCTGAGGGCCAGTGGTTCTTCAGGAGAATTGTTTGACAAAACCTGCTTACAAAGCAAACCTGGGAAAAACTATAAACAGCGAGGCAGTAGAAATCAGGGGCTTGTATGTTGACCAGGTGATAGTTCATTGATGAAGTAAGGTGCTTCCTAACCCTACACACGTAGGAACTGCAAATCATTTTTGGAGGCTGCTTTCCCACAGTCATTGCTTTTGACAGGTAGAAAAGTTATGGGAAGGACATGAATCTTGAAAAAAACACTTTGACATTGAAAAAGTATGTTATTATGCAGTCATTTGTTACTACACCTCGGTTTCCTTACACTTCTCATGCCTTTAGAGTTGTTTATTCTTTCTGGAATTTTCTTCTTTCTTTTTTTCCACCGGTAAATTTAGTACTAGAATTCATTTCCCTTGCATTTCCTTTATCAGCATGAGCACGGTGTTTGTTTGTTTGGTTTTTCTTTTTCAGCCTTTGTAAGAGAAGTTTAAAATAGTCTGTTTTGGTAAATATTCTCTAGAAGAAACAACAACCAAAAAAAAAATGCAGTCTTCAGGTGATACAACTCCCGCTGCTCTTAAGCACAAAAAACATACATTTTAGAAAGTGCTTTTATTTATGTAAATACTTCCTTCATAGCTCTGAAAACGTTGAGGGCAGAGATAACTCTACGGTTTGATAGAACTAGATACCAAGCTTGCAATGATACAAAGAGAAGGGAACCTTTAAGTAAGCTGTCAGATGGCTTACCGTGTCCTGAAGTTAGCTTTTAAACATACATCGTTTGTCTTGTATTCGTGCCAGGTAAAAGAGTTTGCTTTAAGGCAGCACAGATTGGGGATTTGGTAATTAAAAATAGAGGCTGTGGATCACGGCTGTGATTTTTTTTTTTTTTAATTTCAAATACCTGAGTTGTGGTATTGGCCAAAACGTAGGGCTCTGAGTCGGGCTGTCAGAAACTTTCCGATTTCCTCCTGAGCGGATGGTCTCGCTGCGTTGCCCGACTCCTCGCCGATTCGCGCGCCGGCGAAACAGTAGATTGCTGAGAAACTCTTAATTTGCCACCCTCTTTCATGTCATTAAAAGGTGTGAGAGTCCTCGTGGATGCCAGAGAGAAACTTCATATCCCTTGGGGAGATCCTGCGAACCAGAGTAACGGGGATACGATGATGGCTTTCGATACCCGCTCCGTCACGGTGGTGCAAGGCATGGTGGAGACAGCGGTTTTCTTACAGTACCTTCCAGCCATCAGGGCTCTGTGGGCGGATAGCGGGATCCAGAACGCGTACGACAGGCGCAGAGAATTCCAGCTGGTAAGGTTTGCCTTCCCCTGGTTTTACTGGAGCGCGTGTGATTCTCATTCCTGTGTTGCTTGTGCTGTGAAACCGATCAAGAGGCCTCCTCAAGCCTTTTGGGGTGGTGGGTTGTTACGCTGTGGGAGTGCAAACAGATGCATCTAGCTGCAGTCCCTTCCCTGTTTTAAAAATAATAATAATAATAAAGAGCTTCTGACATAAATGTCCTCATTTCATATGTGAGAAAGCTGAGGTCTAGAGAGCTTTTATGTTTTCCAGCAAAACTAGTGCCTGTTTTTACCATATGATTATTTCCACCCTCTGTTAACTCGCGTGGTGACTTAAGCAAACAAACAAAATGTTTTGCAACAACAAAAAAAAAAGACATAATAGCAATGGGATTTTAAAGAAAAGAGTTGCATGGGTTAATGAGAAGAATTTAAAACCACTCCCTTCAAATTTGAGCAATCTAGCAAACATTCCCTCTGTATACTTCCTGTTTAATTTTGAATGTCTGTGCTAATACTCATGTAATGAGATTTTTGTTATATTGAAGTTCTCAACTGTAGATGGAGTATACAGTATAATAGCAGGGTTGGAATGGAGTATACAACTCAGTAGTGGGGTTGGAAAGGAAAAAGTCTTGATTCTTGAGCTGGAGCTTTCAGCTGTCGCAGGCAGTTTAAGTCCCTTCACTTTGTTTCCATCCAAATAAAAAGAAACTAAGAATTTAAGTTCACTTTGCTGTTGATTGGTTCATAGACTTGTGTTACAGGTGCCAGTGGCATAGGGTTTTGTGGCAGTGGGGTCTGAGAACCTTAAAATAGATTAAATCTGTGCTTGCAGGTCTCTTAAACCTAAGTGGCTTTGTGTTTCTGTGTCATAAAAATAACCTTTGTGTTAGTGTGAATCTGAACAATAGCTGCTGATGTCTCCTGTTGAGCTGTTAGGAATGGTTGTGTAATCACACTTTGACTTAAATAGGTTGTGTAAATACTCTATAAATATGTATTGCCTCGATCAGGGAATGTCTTGTAGAGATTGCAGCATGGGCAGGTGCTCCAGCAGCCTATCACCTGCCCAGCCTGCTTTGGAGCTATCAGAGTAAGTTTCTGATGGGATCTGTCGCTCCGTGCATTTTCCCTTCGAAGCGGTGATGGCAGAAGGGTAATTGCTGTGCCATAGTTCAGATCCTCTGCTGGTGCAGATGGAACTTCTAGTGACGTAATTGCCGTGCTGGAGTCTTCTGGTTTTAAAACCCATCAAATAAAACTGTTCTGTCGTTGATTAAGCACGTTTAATGACTTCAGGCTAAGTAGCAAAGGAGAAGGGAGTTGCTGCTTTTCTGTCATCTTGAGTCTCTGAGAAGTAGGTTCTTTCCATAACTGAAGCATGTGCAGAGTTTCACTTTGAGTAGGATTTGAAGAATGTGTTCTTCCGAATCTGACAGAAAAGACTGTTGCTTTCTTTTGGAAATCCCTAAATCTCTGTAATGTTCTCTGCAAAAATAGATATGGATCATGTTGTGTTTTAAGCAGAACCGAAGGATGTGTTTTTTTAAGCTCTTTTAATAGTTGAGTACTGTCCTGATAGCAATCTTTCAGAGTTCTCTAACTGCTTTTTTCCCCACTTACATTGCTTTATTTCCTAAACCCTTTCCAAATCTCATCCTCAGATATTTATGCCAAGTTCTAAACATGAAAAAAATACATATATACATAAAAGAAGCTGGATGATGTCACTGCCCTGAGTGCAAGCAGTGTGATCAGCAGTGGCCAAGCGTGAAGTCTCTGTTTTACACCAGTAAGCTTCCAACTTAAGTGATGACAGAGCTCCGTGTGGGCAGCAGGATGACAGAAGACTCCAGAAAGCAGGATGTATTTTTGCTGTACCTGCTGAGGGGCTTTGCAGGGGAGTGTTCAGAGCGTTGTGACATGTGCTGTAGTGTGGAAGGAAGATGCAGATGGTTAAGGAGGGAGTGACAGGCGTAGCCGAGTCCAGAGGCAGAACAGGGGAAGTTGGTAAGAGACAGAGACAGCTCCATCGTGTTGAGTCCTGACTCTCAAAGCAAGCGTTTGGGACTGAAAATTGTTAACATTGTAGAATGGGGAGTGAGAGAAAAATACTGGTTTACCTCCAGTTCATCTGCTTGTGGCAAAAAAATGTAGTGAAAGGTGAGATACCAGCAATCATTAGATGAGTAGGAGAGAGGGAAAAGTGACACAAAAAAAGAAGTGTACAATGTTGGGGCTGAGCATGGTAGAAGAGTGGTATTTGACTGTATAGACTCTTCTTTCTAGCCTGTTGAATGAATTCAGCTCTTTTCATGGGATTGAGTTTGAGGCTACCCTGAAAACTGTGGTTCATATTTTCCAGGCAGGAAAATGCTGGGAAAGTTGTGTGTATGATGAGATTGGGACACTTTGGGGCAGAGGTAGAAGCGAGCCAATGCAGAACAGAGCAGCGATGGGTAACGAGAGAAAAATGTCAAAAGACATGAAATTCTGGGGGAAAGGAAGCAAGAGGGTGTAGTTCTAGAAGCCATTTGTGGCTTATACAGAAAGTACAGAGAAAGGAGGTTTAAGGTTAAAGTTTCTGCAGGTATATGGTTAAAACTTAAATATCTGTGTACATTTGTGAGAGATCATTGAGCTGTTCTTGCCTTTTTGGTTTTTTTTCTTCTTCTCCATCATCTTTCACTTACAATGCCAGAGATGATGCTGGGGGCCTAAAGAAACAACGTGATCTTTTTATAGCAGCGTGAGAGGGAAAAAAAGAAGAACTTGGTTATATTTGAATGGAAATAGAAATCAGCATTTCCATGCCTAGTTCACTGGAATGTCCTTCCTCATTTTGTTAACTTAAGTGGTCATGGGGATAGTCAATATGATTTATTTTCCTTGGTATAAAAATAGGGACCTTCTGGTCACTAAGAGCAGTATTTATGAAAATCCATTGGTTCACACTCATGTAGTGCTTTAAAACAGGAAACTGCTAATTACAGCTTAGTACAATCTATGCCACTTCAACACTTCTCAGGTGGTTAATATCATCATCCCTCAAATTTTATTACGAACTGAAGTGATGGGGTGATAGTTCCAGTGACACAGTTAACTAAAGACTCTTGGCTCTAGATTAGTTCTTGTAACTTACACTTTGGATGCTGGTCCTCTGCAAGCTTTCTCTTCTCCATTTGCAGAGCTTTCTCCTACAGCTTCTAGTCAGATGGATCACATGGGTTAGTTACCCAGTTAGTCTGAATCACTGTACACTTTCTTACACCTCATTAACATTTCAGATTTCTCATTGCAAATTGATTTCCAGTTTTTATATATATATATATATATATGTGTGTGTGTGTGTATATCTCCTGAAATGACTTGGATAAACATACCCATTATCTTAATTCTCCAGCATGCAAACCGACTTAACTTGACATTTCCAAGCCTTTATATGTATTCTCCTGAGCTATTCAGTTCCGTGGCTGTGAAAGTTTGCTGCTCTCCTGGAGATTTGCAGGGAGGCACTGGTGGCTGAGAAGTGCCTGATGCTGCCTAGCTCGTCACACCGAGGGAAGTGATTGTGAGAGTGCCCTTGTACACTGCCTCTCGCCGAGTGCGTTCGCTGCGAACGTGCCTTTCTTGAGTTTGCTGCCAGAGTTGTCAACAGAGAAGCATTTGAAGTCATCTCCAGGAGTCTTCTAATTCTCTGAGGATGAAAAAGCGGAACGAGAGCCGCGTTGCTCAAATACACGATGAGCTTTGAACGCGGTAAAGGTTTGTTCTTGTTAAAGGCAGCTTCTGGGTGGGTTTGGATGGTTGCTGCCAGCACTCGTTGATCTTCAGGTAGATACTTTTTGCCCTACTTGCAAATTACACTGCATGTTGTGTGGTGGTTTGGGGTTTTTTTTAATGCTTCGAACCTGCACTGCGCAGGGGCAGCGCTGACATTTTATTCTGTCAGCATTTGCATAGACCTGCAGACACAGATGATACAGTAAGGATGAGAGGGTATGCATTTACCTCTGGATCCTGTTTACTTCTGTGACATGTCTGCAAGTGTTAGATCAGATTATAGAAGACAGGAAAAGGCGTGTTCAGCTTGAAGTTCTGCTCATTTTGCTGCAGCTTCTCTAGCGTTTTTCTGTTGCAGAGGAGTACTTTTGGAGAGTGTTGTTCAGTTTACTGGAGGATTGCATTTTATCTTATTTGGGTTGGACTTTTCAGGGTTTTCCCTCTGAATGTTTGTGGGGCTGTTGTACCCACAAGAACATTATATTAGCTTTCCTGAAAACAATGAGTCCTCAAATGGCCTCTGCACAGTATTAGAAGAATTTCCCGTTCTTTCAAGTGCATAGGTGCTTGGTTAGAGAGTAGTGATCCTCTGGAGGTCAGCTGTGTTTGAAGCTGGGCTAGATTGCCAGATGTTGAGGTCTTCCTCCTTCTCAGGTGTGGATGCCCATCTTATGAAACAGTTTTGGGGCCAGTGCTTCAGCACCTCTCTGAAGTCACGAGCGTAGAGTGTCTTGTCTGTCATTCAGTAAAAGCACCCACACCATATTTATGACGCTGAATTTCAGCAGCTTGTGCCCTCTGTAATGTGTTGATACTCCTCTCAGTATTCATCCTCTGCAACCTCCCCACTCTTCGAGGGTAAAGAAGCCTTTCCTCCTCTTGATTGTAAGATTGGGTGTTCACTTGTCTCTCTCTGTGTCGGTTTGAAGTATGTAGGTAGTGCTTCTATAAGGACATGCTTGAGTGCATAAAGTGTGGGTAGAAAATTTCTCGGGCCAACGGAAGCATCTTCTTCATGACAGATACGGGATCCAGTCACGCAGCAGTTCTGTAAACCTGTGCATTGACTATTTGAGCACTTCATGGCACAATTTGGAGTTAGTGTATTTAAACAGTGTTGTAATTACAATGAGAATTGCTTCAGTTTTGTAGGGAAAATTTAAAAGCTGCTGCTTTGTCTGTGTTGAAATATGAACTGTTTTCCCCTCTTTCCCAAATCAGTAGATCTGCCAAACACCAAATCACAGGATGGCCTGTGTACAGTGAACAGGACTCCCTAAAGCCCTTGGAAAGGTTAGAGCTACTTGCCATCTTTTGGTCCTTACGTGAAAAGGATTTGTTAAAGATTGTTGCTGTATCTCTGGACAGAAAAGTGCTTTACAGATTTATACTTAAAAACGTGTCATACAAATCCTCAGAAAAGATGCAAAGTGCTTGAGGATTTGTTGGTTTCTCTGACCCAGCGAGAAGATAATGCTGGCTTTGAGTTTGTGTTAATAAGGCTCCGTAGAGAGAGTATCACTGGAGCCAAATAATCAGGGGACTTGAGTTCCCTTACTCTTGGTTTTGGCCAGAAACCCCTCAACCAGTGCTTTGGAAATGGGGATTGATTTTAATTGAGCTGGATGATCTTCAGATGAACTTTTATACCAATTCAACACAAAGTGCCATATTTCTATTTATTTATTTATTTATTTATTTTCTCCTTTTCCAGATTGGGTTTAGGATTTCTGTTTCAGCCTCTGTGAGTTCCCGTGCCCTGAAAAGCTGTTTCTGGGGCTGCAGCCCTTCCTTCCCACCATTCTCCCTTCCCTGCCTGATGACTTTAAATAAGTAAAATATTGAAGTGTTTGGAGAGGCAGTGCGCTTGTGTTGCCAGCTGATGTTGCAGTGCAGGATGGTCTGGTTTTACTGAACTCTGCCATCATTTTTCCTGAGCGTTACTACTTTTCTTTTTTTATATATATATTATTATTATTATTTCAAAGCACAGATGTGGCTCTGGACTGAGAGGTCTTTCAGTGGGAGTTGTCTCTGTGGACACGTTATCCCCGCACACATGAGCAGGCAGAAGCATAATGCATTGTCTTCCAACCAAGAGCACCAGCAACTCCTTGGAGTCTCGTGCACTACGTTTTGCTTGTAGGAGTGTTACCATGCTTGGGGTGCTTTCAGTGATGGTGTACCTTAGCTCCCTAAACATTCTGTTGCAGAAGACTAAAAAGGTGACCTATCTTTGGAAAAATTTGTGTTTCTATAACAACCTTAATTCAGTAAAGGTAAAATGCAAGTACTCTTCTGAATGTGCCATGCATGCCAACAGGCTCTAAAGACTTGAGAGCAAGAGACCTTCTCAGCCTTTCACACATCTTGAAAGTGTGAACCTGTTCTCAGCAGATCCTTTTAGATTGTCACAAATGTGCTCACTGAGCTTTTGCTGCCTGCAGTTAACAGCAGAGCTCGGTGCAAACACCGTTTCCTCGCTACCTGTTAGCACCTGTAGAGCTGTCTCATTACATGACTTCACAGAATGTAAATGCAGCAAAGGCCACGCTGTTCTCTGTCCATTTAGAAATGACTTACTAAATATAAGGGCAATCTCCACTACAAAGTCCCAGTATTCATAGCTGTCAGCAAATCTCCACGCTGGCAAAACATGCGGTATGAACGCAGCTCTGATCTTCCATCTCTATAGGTGAAATTAATTTCACACCCGGGGCAAAGAATAGGGAGTGATCTTTTTTCATATGTAAATAGGGGATCCTTCGGGGCAGTTGGGTTGCTGCTCCTCTCTAATTTGAGCTGAGTGTAACAAGACTTGGGCCTTAGAGGCTACTTCAGCCTGCTCTCACCGAGCACGTCATGCGCTCAGGTTGTGTTTGGGTGGTGGGTTTGGCTGTCTTTGGTGAACTGAACCACAGTCAATAATAAATGATACTTATATGTTCAGAGTTTCTGCTGTACTTCTTATGCAGAACTAGCAAAGCGGGAGGAAACCTCAACTTGGGGTAGCTGAGGAAGTTGCTTAAGAAAATGTGAGAAAACGTATGCACAGCTGACTGTGCTACGTAAGAACAGCAGTAGAATAACTGCACTAGCATTTCACAGAGAAAACAAGATGATTTCCATACCAGCATTACATCTTCTGGCACTTTGGGGGGTTTTTTTTTGCATAACTACATTTACCACAAATTACTTGAGAAGCTCCGAAGGGGCTGAGCCCACCCATTGTCAGAACCATGAGCTGTGTCACCAACAGGAGTCCATCTGGTCCCAAGTGGTGTCCTGCATTGCACTGGAATATGAAGCCTTTGTTTATAGCTTAAAGGTGAATCAGTGGCTTGTAGAACACAATATTGGTGCACTCGGCAGCCTCAAGGAGTAACTATTTTATCCCAATAAAAATCTGAATAATTCTGGAGACTAAGCCTTATAATCTACAACCAAAGTAGTTTGATGGGTTGAGTTTAAATGGTGAATAAAGAAAATGTTTAAGATGTGTCAGCAGCTAAAGCAGGCCCTAAATTATTTCCATCTCTCTTCCACTTGCACATCTGCGTTAACAACACAGGTCAGGTACTACAGCTGAGAAAGTTGAGGTATTTTAACGGTAGAAAACACCCTGAATTCTTTATCACTCCACTAACTGACCACTTCAGCTACTTCAGAGAAGAAAAGTTCAGACTGAAATAGGCAGTGAACTGCCTTTTACAGCACTTTGATGCTGCACGCTTCTCTGTCGGGCTCATTCATGTCTTCACTGTTTCCCCAGTACTTCAGTCTCCTCACTTTAAATCAGTGCAATATCACACTCCCCTTCAGTGACTTAAGAAACTGAGAAAACCCCAACTTCTTTTTCTGGATGAGAGGCACAGGAATGTGTAATCACACCCGAGTTTCTCTGTCTTTCTCCTTTGGTTAATGATGCTGGAGAAATCATTTTAAGCAAGCGGTCGGGATCTCGGCAGACTGCCTGGAAGCTCTGCTCGCTGGGCACATGATGGTATTTGATCACCCACTGGTGACCAAATAAAGAGGACACAGAATTTCCAGGCCAGGAAACACAGTGCACTGACACCATCAGTAATTCAAAATAGCTGCACCAAAAAAAAAAAAAATGTGAAGGCAAAAAAAAGAAATCTCAAATGAAACGCCACAAAAAAACCCCAGCAAAAGTCAAACAAAACCCCAGTGCAGGGTGATCTGCTAAAATGTTACATGTGGAGGGTATTGGGACCTTCAACTGTTCTCAACAGCAAACAGTTATATAGTTGCTCTAGTAACTAAATCCTAATTCTTCTATTTTTAGTTCAGTTCTGGTATGAAATTCTACAAGTGACGTGAAACGTTTGCAGCCTCTTGGATGTTGCTTCTGTTTAGGGAGGTTTGTGTACTCAACTGTTGCTTTGGGTGCTTCAGGCACAGCTTTCAGTGGGTTTTGAAAACACCAACATTCATCTAAGGATACACCTATGGCTTTCACAAGACCTAGTAAATTACCCCTGAATCTTGTCGGCTTGTAACAAGAGCTGGTACATTCAAATGCCACTGTTTGCAAGCAGAAATGCCAGGACTTCATTGCAATGAATCCTGCTAATTGAGGCAGAGGAAGGAACTAAAAAGCTTTTGGTCATCTGGATTTTTTGTGAGGCTGAAATAGGAAGCAAATGTACTTTAAAACTGACTCCTTGGGATGTTCCAGTGCGTGCACTGGATCTAGGTTAGGGTTCTGCTTTTTAAATGCTTGATTTAGTTTACAGAGAATGCAGTAACGGGCTTCTCAAGCATCTTAAAGTTCAGTTTTAGTGCTGCTGTGTTTCCACACGCCAAATATTTGTCGTGTTTTTGGGAGCGTTTGCTTTTCTTATACAACTTGGAAGCAAGTGAAGCTCTCGGGTGATGGATGGCAGATTTGCAGACTCACCACTGCCTCAGCATTAGATTAAATGCAGTTTGAGTTGCAAACACATGAAGTCATGGAGCCACTGGGTCAGTGCACTGAAAGAAGAGCAAATGTTTACAGTCTGGTTCCAGACTGTTTTCTGGGCAAAACATCTGAAGTTTATATAGATGCTTCCCAGAGCGTAAATAGGAATTGGGAGGTGGCCGTTTCGCCTTGGTCAGTGCAGGTTTTCATGTGACTTCTAGGTCTGCACGTGTGCCTTAACTTTAAAAGGTTTGTTTCATCAATGAAACTTGAAAATCTTTTGCAAAGTATTGGTTTCTTTTCAGAAATAACCTTTCTGAAGAGGAGTTTGGCTTGTAGGTACTTACTGAGGGAGAGAGTAAAAAGATCTCTGAAGAAAGTGCATCTGATCTCGTGGACAGCAAATCCTAATGTGCTTTCATGGGGAAATTTCTGCTCAGGTTCTGGCAAACAGAAGCATCTTTATCAGATGCTCTGGCTTTGCGTGTGCTGTGTCCCATACACCATGTATTGCCTTTCTTAACCTGGCTCTGATCTCTGGAAGGGGCTGCCTAGACTCGGTTTTGCTTCCCGTTTGGAAGCATTGGTGATCCCAAGGAAAACAACACGCTGGGATAAATGCTGCCTATTCATAGTGGTTCTAATGGTGGGGAAAGTCTCAGCAGGCTTTTGGGTTTTGCTCTGGAGCTGTACAAATGGAATATCTCTTCATACAACTCAAAGCTATGCTGTTTCTTAACATTCCCAGCTGTTTGTAGAGTATGGCACATCTTGGTTTCCAAGCAGTCTCTCAGAATCAGTTAGAAATAGGATTAGAGTTCCTTGTGTGGAAGAAACTCTAGTTCTGGAGGTTTTAATGGGATGCTGTTTCATGCCTGAAAGATGTAGTGAATTTTCATATTTTCAGGCAAGTTTTGTTAGGAATCTGGCAATTGCACCCTTCTTTCTTTGGGAGAGGGGAGCCATACCTAGCTGAGGAAAATGAAACTGCATTTCTTCCATTGTAGGAAAGTAATTCAAAACTGGAACGGTTTGCTCGATGGTATAACTCATATGCAGATTTAAGTTCTTCATAGTGCTTGATCCTGTCTTCATTTGGTTGATTGGGATAGCACGTTACATCCGAAGCCGTGGAGGGGACAGAATCTGAGTCTGAATTGTGGGAGTGACTGTGGCACTTGGAAGGGTAGTGCACAACTGGATTCAGGGCAAGAAGGAGAAACGGCTGATCCTGGAGCTCGATTGGGGTATTTAGTCCTAGATGGACATGTGCATGGCTTAGGTCCCCTCTTTCACTGGGACTTTTTGGGCCTGGCAGCCAATCTCCTGGGGACCCAGCAGCTTCCAAGGGCCGTTGGGTACTTGTAGCACGAGAGCCCAGGTTGGCCTGCTCCGTCTGCCTCCACTTCTTACCCACATTTGGAGAATTAGGGATTAATTGGATTACATGGTAAATAGGGGATAATAGATTAAAGGGATATTATTGGGTTAAAACCCTTCTTAAACCCCTTCACCTTTCTTTGTTAAGACCATTATACAAGATAAAAAAAAAAATATCAGTCATGAAATAAACTTAATGTGACTCCTCCCTTCCTTGGTGCTTTTGTAGCTTTGTGCTGTTGAGCAGAAGGTGAACAATGTGATCCAGCTGTGCTGCATACGTATTCTGCTCTGCTACCAAAAGGTTTTACAAAGGATTGCTTCTGTGAGTCAGGACTTCAACCTTTCCTTTTCATAGGATGATGAATACTCAGTCTGTGTGACCGAACACAAGACAGGTTTCGCTTCTACACAGAGTGATGCAGTTCTGATTGCATTGGAGGAAGAACAAAGTCAAATACAGCTCAAGCTGCACACGGGAAGCCCTGAAAAGAGGAAATAGGATAGTGCTCTCGGAGGTGGGATGAGCTGTGACGCACGCGTGACGTGTTTTGGTGGAGAACAGGATTAATTTGTACTCCTGGAGAAGCAAAAGCTGCCTGTGTCTGAAACTCCCCTCTTACAAAGCAGTGACAATCAATCCCAAGGCACTTCAGTTTTATCTTTGCAAATGGGCAGATCAGATTTAAATGGCTATTCAAGTGCTTGAGCTGGAGAGAAAGAAGCTGGGAGATCCTGAAATGTCTGATCTCAGGCAGTATCTGGGCTCCAGCCCTTCGTGGCTGGTCCGTCAGTGCTCCCGCCGGCAGCAGTGCCATTTCAGAGCAGTTTGCCCTTCTTTGGAGAGAGGGAGGCCTGGTTTCACACAGAGCAGTTGCCCAGGCTGCAGTAATGCTTGGGTGGGCATAAATGGGGGGGCTGCTTTGTTTGGGCAGCAGTGCCAGCTTATGCTGGTTTTAACATCGCTGTGGCCGTAATTAACGCTTAGGAGAAAGGAACTCTGCAGGAAGTGGGTCCTGTGTTAACACACTTGCTGTTTGGTAAGTAAATATACTGTTGCTTACCTCGACACTTTGCCCTAAATACCTTAAAGCACCCTTATTAAAAAATTAGTTATTGTTTATGCTTATTGTAAACTCCCCAAACACGGCGAATGAAATTGCTGCTTAAGCAGAGCACTGTATCAAACGTTGGAGCACAGGAGTGGTCTAACCTAACTCACCTTAGGAGAGACAAGAAGGCTGTTGGAGTGTTGCTATAAAATAGGGAAAGTACCTGGTTTCCAGCTTCAGTTCCTTGAATACACAAGTTACAGGTATGAATGTGTAGAAGTTTGTCCTGTTTCGTTGAGTTGGGCTTTTTTGAAAGAGGAATCCTCATGAGAAAGCACTGGGAGGAGTGATGGGTGAGAGAAGTTAATTTGTAAAAACCTGAAAGCTATGAAGGAACCAGATTTATTTTATTTACCTTTGAATCTGAGGCCATTAAAAGAAACAAACCCAATATCTTGACATAAGAGGGTTCAACTTCTGCTGGTCTAACGATCAAGACAGTTGTGGATTTGAGGTCAGTAATGTCATTAGGGTTAGGTGCACTCACAGCATAAATGTATCACCTGCCTCTTTTGTGTCACCTTATGGACATCCCGTGCTTGGGTGGTGGGGAAGGAGGTGGTGGTGGTTCTCTCTAATACCTCTCCCACTAGGAAGTCTTTGAAAAAGCTTGTTTTGTTGTTGTTTCTGTTTGTGGGGGTTTTATTCTATAGCAGGAAAACTTTGTTTCTCTTTTCCCAGAAATTCACGCGAGGGAGAGAATGTGTTTGTTGGTTCCAATAAGTGTAATCTACTCAATTAAATCTCCTGTTTTCTTGAAACACCTGATTTATTCTTTCAGATCCTTGTCAGTTCAGCGTGTTTCACTGAACTTGCAGCCAAACATGGATAGCTGGATAAATTGTGTGTTTCTTCCTTTAAACCTTGTGATGAATAAATCTTGATTTGATGCTTTTTCTATTTTTGAAGGGATTTCTATCAGAAAAAAAATGTAATGTCTGCGTTCTCCTAGAACAGCTAAAACATCATTTGGCTGTGCTGAGGTTTCAACAAATCACATTTGGATCGCTGACATTGTTTTCATGGAAACCAAATAAATTGGTGCCACTTCCTGGGTTTAAAAGATGTGTTCATCTGTTGTGTATTTCATGCAGTCTTCTTTGTTGTTGTTGTTGTCGTTTCCTCCCCAAAAAAATATTTTCGTGGTTACTTTTGCTTTAGGCACTGACTGGAAACATTTTAGTGATCTTTCTGTGCCACGTTTGGTTTATAAAAGATAACTGCTCGGGTTTGCTGTGATTCTCTACTTCAGGTGACCATGCCGAGCAGCCACGATGCGCTGGTGGCCCACAGGTGAATGGGCAGCACGTGCTGTGCTCCTGGGCATGACATAAAAACTGGAGAGATTTCACCATACAGCCACGAGTTAGAACAAATGCAGTGCTTTAAGAGAAGCTGTTCTTGCCACAGCCAGTGTCTCGATAAGAGAGTGATTTAGTTGTGCTTTCCCGTAAATCGCTGGCGTGGTCGCGATAAAATGACGGGGCTTGGCTTTCTTCAGCAGGGATCACAAGACCTCAGGAGGCACACAGGCTGTTTCGAATCAAACCTTTCTGAAAGTGGAATACTTGACAGTTATGAATAAAGTTATTTAACAGTCAACTTCCTGTGGTTTACATGCATTTCTGAATCGGGAGGAGGCTGCAAGGCCGCAGCTGAGATGCGTATACTCCATCTCGACAGAAAAAAAAAGGCATCTTCTACAAGCAAAGTGATTGCTTAAAACCTGGAATTCTGATCTATTTTACTACTGTATTAAAAGAGCAAATGTGCGGTCACCTGACGCTGGAAGGTTTTTGAAGCTCACATAGAGGCCATTCATTGTGTCGTGTCGGGGGTGTGTGTTCAGGAGGTTTGCTTTGCTGCAGTGTGTCAACATGCTGATGAGAAATGTGCTCCAGCCTGCTCTTTGTCACTGCTCTTGGCATCTTTGGGCCTGTGCTTTCAGTTAAGTAGAAGGAAGTGGGCAGTGGAGGAGTAAGGCTCAGTTACACTGATTCCCACAGTGGAACAGGTCACTGGTAGCCTTCAGCCACGCTTCAGGAGCTTGCAGTTCAGAACTGCTCAGCTGTAAAATTGGCTTGAAGTGGTTCATTAAAAAAAAACAAACAGAAAAACCCACCAACCAACAACAACAACAAAAAAAAACCATCACAAAGGGTCACCTGAAGACCTTCACATCACTATGTGTTTTTTTAAACTAGATCTGTGAGCGTGTGCTCACAGAACATGGGTACGAAGACGATGGGAATGTCACAGAGCACTACTTGACTTTCTTAATGGGGACAGATCCTGCAGTCCCTCGGTCTGGTATTGATTTTGCCCTTGGCGTGGCTCCTCTGTGGCAGGACAGCAGCAGATTGACTGCAGCAAGGGCCACGTGGCGCCGGCCGGGCGCGGTGAGCCGCACTGGAGTTACTGGGGCAGAGCGGGGAAACCCAGCTGCTTTGCTCATTTTTTTTTTTCTTTAGCCAACTCGGGTAAACCAAAGAGTTTACAGTTGGTCTAAAGGGAAATTTTAGAATGTGACAACTGTCTGTTGAATACAGCCGTTTAAATATAGCCACCATCATCGATTCCCAGAGTGAGATCTACTTCTGTAGCTAATACCAAGAAAGAGTAGCCCAACGCAGGAGGTGGCTCTAGAGCTCTTCTCATACAGGCTGGGGAATGTATCATTTTCTTCCTCGCTTTTCACAGCTGCTGTCATGAAGTCTTCCCATGGTGGTTGTGTGGTGGGTTTTTTTCCCATGGGTTTCTGTTCATTATTGCATAAAGTCCATAGGTTCACCCCTTTGGAACAGGATAGGAAGTCTTGCTCGGCTGCTTTGTAATGCCGCCTGTTTGAAGCTTGTTTAAAATGGGTCACAACTCTGCAGTTCTACAGCAGTGCCTTCTGATAACAATCTGTTGGCTGGGGTAGTTTGCTGTTCCAGAGAATCTGTCGTTAGCAGAGCTCAGCTGCTGAAGTGAAGATGTCCAAGTCAGGCAGAAAGTGAGCTCTGGTTAAGGTGTTGGCTTATAGCTGGGTGATCTGGAGAGGTGTCTGGAATGTGGTGGAAGAACAGATAGGAATTCAAAGCTGTTGTCAGTTCTCGAGGCCGTGCAAATTGATAAAAGCCAATGACTGAACAACTTTTACCCTTAAATACAGAGTTGAGTCGCCCTGACGGCACTTGGTCAGTGTGTTGTGTTAGCTCTCTGAACAGAATTTCATAAGGAAAGAACCCAGTGACCGAGCTGAATGTGCGGAGGAATGAAACTGCTATGTGGCTGCTTTCTTTGCTGTGTTGTGCTCATAACCTGTTGCTTTTCCAGTTTAATCTCTCGAGGTTCAGAACGGCCACCTTGATAGCTGTCTGCCATCGACTTTGGTAGGTGACAGCACAGGAAGCTGAGCAGCTTTCTCGGGGTGTTTTCTGGCACAGCTTCACCGTCAGACGCACAGCTCTAGAGCGTGGCTGTTGCTGCAGGCTGGTGTGTTTTGCATTCGTGCTTTCAGGAAATCCCCTCTTTTGGGAAGCTGCTTCTGGGGGCATTTTATGACCTTTACAGGCTGTGATTTACTTGTCTGCTCTGACTGCTCAATCCTTGCAGTAGCAGTAAGCCTAGGGACTTAAAGGAGAGGTAGCAACTCATGTTACCCGTTCCTGTCCTGCGGAGTTAATGCTTCTTTAGGGAGCAGGCATTGCCGTAAGCAGGATAAAAGAAGAGCTGGCTAAGATTAAAATGTATGGATGCACACACACACGCATATGTAGAGCCTCTGAGGTCCAGGTATTCTGAATACCTCCACATAATGAGTCTGAAGTACTCCAGGGAGGGTTGCCAGCTCCTGGTAGGACCTAAAAAAGAAATTAAGTCTGACGTTAAACTTTATTTTGTCTTAATATTTAGCTACAGACAGTGGTCTTAGTACTTGGAAGGCCTGAATTCTGATCCTGTTACTCAGGAAGCTTGATGGATTTGTGCATCAAGATTGTGTGTTTTTATTTTCTGTGAAATTGGAATGCTCCGTAAGCTTGCTTTATGGGACTGAGGCTCGAATGGATTGCTGAAGTGATGGAAAAGATGTAGGTGTAAAATCTTGCTGTCATTGCAAGCAGTTGCTGCTGCGTGCTGCCAGGCTTTAAAATGGTTAGTGCTACTGCTGCAGTTTGGCATTCTGGAGAAAATCAGTAACGTTAAGCCAAAGAGAAGGCAGAAGAAAGCAGTAGATTTGTATTGGACTCTTTCCCTGCAGGTGTGTCAAGCACAAGGCATGTTTCAACCAGAGTCCCAGTCTTGCCTAATTAAAAGTTGATGTCCAAATTGCACATGTACAGGTGTGGTAGCTACTTCTGTTATGGAACTTCTTTTAGTCACTGGAAAACTTGCAAAGGTACCTGATTTATGTTTCTGCCAGAACCCTTTTTGGACTGTTCTTTCCCCTCCCCTACTTTACTGCTGCTTAGATAACAGGGTTTAATACTGAGGTTTGATATTCTTCCTAGATAAGTTTGGAGAGTTCAAATTCAAGTGAGGGGAAGTCATTATCAGGGTGTAACTCCTCTCCTAGTTCACTCATCTGACTTAGATGTAGTCACCCCAGCCTTGGATGCTTCTTGAATTTCTCATCAAGGAAATACAGTCTGAATTCTTAGTTTTCCATCTGCAGGGTGAAAACACAGACAGTTTCTTTTCTGTATTTACTATAAAGTGAATGATTACAGGTTGGTAATCTAAGAGTGTTCAGAAGGAAACTTTTCTGCTTCTGTGATGGTGCCAAGAATCCTAAAAAGGTGCTACTTGCCTTTGCAATAAATTCAGTCAGCACTTCACCTATTGCAGCTCAGGTTCAGCAGCATCCTTGTAAGAGTTCTTCCGTCATCCCAGCACCCTGACATAGAGTTCTGGAGAGCTGACAGTAGTTCAGGCTTACAGTAAAGTTCTTTAGCTCTGCATTACTGGATTAAAACCCACAGTTAGTATTTGCAAGGACAGTGATGGCTTGAATCTGGATGATAACTGGTGCTGCCATGCAGTATGGTGGTGCAGAGCTCTCTTCCTTACTCCCAGAGTAAGGAGCTCTTGTCCATCAGGTCCCTGATGGGAAGCTTCAGGAAAATGCTTCATCAATTGTGGTTTCTCGTGCTCCATTCTGCAAGTCATTTGCTGTGCTCAGGGGAATTACCAGTATGACTGGTATCATGCAGCAGGACAGTTACAAATGGGCTTCTCTCCAGTGCTTAATCCCTGTACCTGAACACTTCTGTGTGCAGACTTCAAAGGGTTAGGAAAACTGAATGCATTTTTTCCTAACGGAGGGGTAGTTGCTTCATTGGTGCTCCCTCTGGATAACACTGGAAGATTTCTGTAGCAATTCTAAATCTGGAAAGAATTTAACTTACTATAAACGTACCTACCTGTGCTTATAAGCTTAAACATTAACTGGGCTAAAGATAAAAATGTCTGCTGTGTTCTTAGGATAGCTGCGTTAAAAAATGCCAGTGTTTAAAGCTCACAATGCTTAAATTGAGATTTCAGTAAATTAACTGGGCTTCAGAATGTAAACCAGTGGGATCAAGTATGACATTGATTTAAATAACCATTTGCTTTGTTTTTAGGGAGAATCTGTAAAGTATTTCTTGGACAACTTGGATAAACTTGGAGAACACGTAAGTTCTTTTTATTTCAGTCTTGAATTTTAAGTAGTCTCAGTGATCTCTTTTAAAGAGATGAAATGTAATTAATGGCTACTCAAATAACTGTAGTTAACTTTGACTGTCTCATTATCTGATGAGTTCATCAGCGACATGTCAGATCCACAGGGCAGTGCAAGGGCCAAAAGACCCTCTGGAAATAAGACTTGAATGGAAATTGAAGAAAAAGCAAGTTACAAAAGTCGTAAGACTGTTGAAGTAACATTTCAACACTGATACCCCAAAGATGCTGTTAGGAACACTGTTAACATCAGTGCACAGCTCAGTGGTGCCTTTCTGTACCAGCTACTTGAAAATAAACAAACCTGGTGCAGAATAAAACCTGGTCTTTTTCTGTGTAAAAAAAACCTGGAACTTGTTTTTTTGACTAGTTTTTTTTGCTAGAAATATTGGTGACTGCTTGAATTCAGCAGTTGTGTGCTGATGCTGCTCACTGGCCCTGTATTGCAGCAGTGGCACGTGGAAAAACTGCCTTGAAAATGGGATGCGAGCCTGAGCTCTGAAGGGAGGCAGCTTCTCCATGGTCAGCTCCAGCTGATGGCTAACAGAATGATGAAGGAATCCAAACCACTTCAAGTGAATCCTGTTACATCATGCTTAATTTCAGTTTTCTTTTTCTCCTTGAGAGATTAAAAAAAATAATAATAATTTCAAGCCAGACTTATTTTTCTTCTTTGAACTGGCATTTTTCAAACTAGAGCACTGGTGATCATCTTGCCCGGTGCAGACTTCCCAGATATCTTGTTTGAGACCTCCAGCACTTGCTCTGTGATTTTGCTTAGTCCTGGAGTTGTGGGGCAGTAAGAGACCCACACTGACATGTTCTGCTAACGGTGCATTTCTCACTGTCTTTGGATCCAAAGCCACTTTAGTTTTGAAATGTGGGGTTCCCCCCCCCCTTTTTGTACACTTGGGTAAGGATTTTTGCAGCTTCTTTTCAAAGTTCTTTGTTGAGAACTTTGGCCCATTCTTTGGTGAAAGACTGGAAGTCACTGGTTTCTCACATTTTTATGTGCACTTGCTCATTGTAGGTCTGGTGTTGGTGTGGGGACGCTGAGCTCTGAGTGACAGCTTTTCTGGTTTAAAGTTAAGACCAAATGATGTTGAGATGCAGAAGGACTCTTGGAGATCTGCTGTCATAGAACATTAGGTCTTTGTGCAAAAAGCACTAGCTAAATTTTATTGCTGAGTGAAAGATTTGATAGGTTCTTCTGGTTTATTCTTATCTATATGCAAGATTTATCTAATGATTATTTCCCCAAACTATTAATGTAAGTATTTTACTGTTCTTATCTCTTGCCTGATACAACTGGGCTGGCCTACAACTAAATTGCTTACAAACAGATAGACCCGTGCCCCTCACCGAAAGGGAGCTGATGGTAACAGCAGGTAGGAAAAAGAACTTTGTGTTCAGATCTAATCAGATCAGAAAGATATGAGTAGCTGTCTGGCATAAATATACGCACGTGGGATCGGCTGGATTCCTCCCGACTGTTTGTTGTTATTTCTCCTGCCAGTGCAGACTCTATGTGTTCAAAACATCTCCAAGAGAGACGCTGCTTCCCATGCTGTGATTGGATCTTAGTCATGCCTTAAATTCTGATCTTAACTGGGCAAACCCCATAACCAAAAGAAGGCCTTTAGAAGAAAACACACTTAGGAATGTAGGAAAGGAGGTAATTTGGGAAGAAGGCACAAGTTCTGGGTCGATATCAGTATGTATCCTTGGGAAGAGATGCACAGAAAATACATTAAAAAAAGAAAGGCAGACAAATCTTCCCTCCCCCCATAAAAAAAAATCCAAGAAAAATAAACTAACAAAAAACCCAAACTAAAAATGGAAGAAGCTGAAAAAGAAAACAGTCAATGTGGAAGACTGGATGAAGTGGAAGAGAGAGGAGAGGGAGAGGGTGCTTGGGGATGCTTGCAGGAAAAGTACCAATTGATGGTGGTGAAACATTGAGAGGACTTGGAAAATAAGACTTGGTGCCATCCAAGGAAAATATTGACCTAATGCTGTGGTCTTCACATGTGGAGAATGGGGTCAGCAGTGGGAAAGGGGCTACTTCAGAACTGCTGCAGAGGCAAGCTGTGGAGTATCCCAAGGATCTTGGCAGGAGGGAGAAAACCTAATCATCCTTCCAAAGGATAACTAAAACACTGGGAGATTTCTTAGGAGTTGTGGTATTTAGTTTCCTGTAGGCAAATGCTGGCTGTCCTACCAAGCACTTGACTTTCCATGGGCTCGTTTGCAGATTGTTCATCAGAGCAGCCATTATCTGGGATAAAACACAGTAGCTCTTCTGAGCATGTAGAACTCGAAAGCACTTGAAAGGATTTTATTTGTGGTTGCAAGTGTGGAAGGAATGTTCAATGAGTAATACTTGAGAGGGCATTTGTCAGGAATTCTAGAGGTACTGCTCCTTTCAAGAGAAAGCTTTACTGGATAAACTTCACAGGCCAACTCCCAGAAGGGTTTGCATTGTGCTTTGCTTTCAGTACTGAAGGCAGATATGGCTTTGCTAATTATATTAATTGTTTTTATTGACTTCCTTTGACAATTTCAATCACTCTTGAGCTGTCTTTTTTTTGAGAACTTGAGACTGACTTCCTGGCTAACAAGATTACACACTCCCATTTGAAAGCTGGAACGAGAGTTGAACCTGTGACATTCTCTTGCCTAAATGTTTGCTCAGAATCCCTTCACATGGGTCCAGTGACATTTGATGCAGTCATTGCTCTCTTCCTCTGATTGTCCTCCTCCCTCTCTAGCAATTTTTAGTAGAGAAGACCCAAGATAAATACAACAAAGGGAAAAAACGTTGCTGCCTTTACAAGTTGCTGCTTTTAATCAGACAAGAGGGTGGCAGCACGCAGCACTTCGGAGAGAACGTGGCACTGCTTGAGCTGTTCAGCTCTCCTACAGCTTGAGGTGGAGCAGGCTTTGGATGTGTAGTGGTACTGCAGCAAAAAAGGCAGGGTGGGGAGCCTGTGCTTCAGAGAGCTGCTCTGTAATTCGTGCCGTGATAAAAATCAGTGTCTTAGTCATAGGCAGCTCGAATAAAGAAACCCAGGAGCTCAAGCAAAACAGTCTTCCTCTAGCTAGTTTCACTTTTGAGCTTGCATAGTAAAGCAAAGTGAGTGATCCTTGAGTTTTTGGAACACTACACTCGCTTCATGATTTCTACAATGTCTTTCTTCAAGGCCGTGGATCAAACTTGCCCAGCTGCCTTACACCGAGGATGCCGGTATTTGAATGGCTGTGTGGTTGGGGTGTCTGTTCCCTCCACCCCACATTATTAGTTGAATTTCTGGACCATGGTCTCACACATCTTTATAAAAGCTCCACGTTTGGTGACTGGCACTGTCAAAGGAGGATTGTAAATCAGTCCCTAAAAGCAGACTAAAATTCCAACTCCCAAACCTAAAGCACACTCTCTTAAATTGAGAGAAATGCTGGAAAAATGTAAGGAAGAGTTTCCATACCAGATGAAGAGCAAAGCTTTAAACTGCAGCGCCAGGCAGCCGTCTGCTAGAGATGCACTTTTTAAATAGCAGTGAGATTTGGACCATATGCAAAAGTGTAATTCTAAGAATGAAGAAATCCCCAATATGAGTCTTGAATTTCATACCGTTGAAAGCTGACTAATAAGAATTCCTCTTCCTGTTAGCATCTGCATCCGTTGGTGAGGTCTGTTCATGGAACAGTCACCAAAAGTAGTGAAAATAAAATAGAATAAAAGAAAATCACTTCTCCTGCCTGTTTAATTCTGGAGGAAAGGCAGGCTGGAGAACGTCAGGGTAGAGCTGTCTCGGGTGCCCTCCTGGGCTGTCCTGCTGGGCAGGGGCTGCTGTCCTCAGCTGCCTGATTCTTCTCCTGTTCTGGGGCTGGACAGACTCAGCTGTTGTCAGCTCCCCAGTATGGCCCACAGCTGATACAAGTGACTTTCTGGACCAGTACAGTTGGGTGCAGATCATCCATGGCACAAACACAGTTAAATTGCTTCGGTTGTGCTTTTCTGGCATAATTGCCTTAAAAATGGCTCGGTGGAGCAGCTCTGTTTCTAGAAGCGAGGAACTGAGCACCCGTGGTTCCCATGAGATACTGCCCTGGGTACTGGTTTGAGGAACCCATTTTAGACCCCGTTTGCCACATTGCAGTGTTGGCAGCCGGCCTGTTTCCCAGCTTTGTGGGCAGAGGATGCAGGAAGCATAAAATAATCCAGAAGGAGGGAAGCTGGTACCCCTCTCGGGTTGTTTATGGCTCCTTGTCAGGCGGTAAAGGGAGAGCTTCAGTTCTCTGGGGTCCGTGTTTTATTCGATACTGGCTGTGCTTCCTGGCTTGGACTCTAGATCTTTCCCAGATGCTTCAGTGTTGGCATATAGAGGCACACATTGGTTGGAGAGCTGTCTGGCAGAGAGGGATCTGGGGGTTCTAATAGACAGGCAAATGAATACGAGCCAGCAGTGTGCCCAAATGGCAAAGCAGGCCAACAGCATCCTGGCCTGGATCAGAAACAGTGTGAGCAGCAGAAGCAGGGAGGTGATTGTCCCCCTGTGCTCAGCACTGGGGAGGCTTCACCTCGAGTGCTGTGTCCAGCTTTGGGCACCTCAGGACAAGAGAGACATCGAGGCGCTGGAGCGGGCGCAGAGGAGGCAACGAAGCTGGGCAAGGGACTGGAGAAGAGATCGTGTGAGGATCGTTTGAAGGAGCTGGGCCTGTTTAGTTTGAGGAAGAGGAGGCTGAGGGGAGCCCTCATCACTCTCTACAGCTCCCTGAAAGGACAGTGTAGAGAGGCTGGTGCTGGGCTCTTCTCTCAGGGCATTAGGGACAGAACCAGAGGGAATGGCCTCAAGCTGAAACAAGGTAGGTTTAGACTGGACACTAGGAAAAAATTCTTCATGGGAAGGGTAGTGAAATATTGGAATGGGCTGCCCAGGGAGGGGTTGAGTCCCCATCCCTGGATGTGTTTAAGCATCGCTTGGATGCGGTGTTGGGGGACATGGTCTAGGGGTGAACTTGTAGAGTAGGGCTGATGGTTGGACACGATGATCCCGAGGGTCTTTTCCAACCTGAGTGATTCTGTGTGTGATCTGGCCCTTTACTCAGAACCCCGTGCTGTTCCTCCGCAAGCTTTCCTCTGCGTCGCGAGTCAGCTGCCGTCACCGCGCCTGTGCCTTGTGTCCCAGTCGGCAAACTCTCCTTTATTTATTATTCTACTTTTTGGGTTTTGTTTTTTTTTTTTTTTCAGGACTACCTTCCCTCGCAGCAAGACATACTGCTGGCACGAAGGCCCACGAAAGGGATTCACGAGTACGACTTTGAAATCAAAAATGTTCCTTTCAAAATGGTTGACGTAGGCGGGCAAAGGTCAGAGCGGAAACGGTGGTTCGAGTGCTTCGACAGCGTCACGTCCATACTCTTCCTCGTTTCCTCCAGCGAGTTTGACCAAGTGCTCATGGAGGATCGGCAAACGAATCGCCTTACGGAATCCCTGAACATTTTTGAAACAATAGTCAATAACCGGGTTTTCAGCAACGTCTCCATCATTCTCTTCTTAAATAAGACGGACTTGCTTGAAGAAAAAGTACAAAAAGTCAGCATCAAAGACTATTTTCCAGAGTTTGAAGGGAATCCCCACTGCTTAACAGATGTCCAAAAATTCCTGGTGGATTGTTTTCGTACTAAACGCCGGGACCAGCAGCAGAAGCCCCTCTACCACCACTTCACCACTGCTATTAACACAGAAAACATCCGGCTAGTTTTCCGCGATGTTAAGGATACCATCCTTCACGACAACCTCAAGCAGCTTATGTTACAGTGATGTGCAAAAAAAGACATTTTTATTTGAGTAACTTTTGTGTGTTGGTTGTTTTTTAACTAGAAGTTTACAGCAGGAGTAGAGAAATCCAGATCCTGTCAGACTTCTTGATATGTGGCTAAAAGCTGCTGCTGAACACATTATTGCCAATTTCTGCAGAAATTCAGGCTTAATCTCTTCCAGTGTAGCTTCAAGTTGACTCCAGTTGTAATTTTATAGCAGACCTATGTCTAAGTTACCTGTAAAGTGATAAATCTGACCTTTTCTGAACACGTGTATTAACCTAGGAAATTCATTCCTCCTTCAGAATTCCAAGTACAAACTTCAGTGGAATGGCTGCAATTATTAGACTGTGGCAGTAAATTGGAGGGGGGGAGGGAGGGAGGGAGGGAGAAACTCTTCACATCTAAATTCTATTATGAAGACTGTGATCCCATAGCTGACTTTTTGATTTCTCAGGTCTATCGTTGGTTAGAAATCCCACCAGTCGTCCCTTGTGGGAATCATGAGTTTGAAGCCAGGATTCCGGGGTGTAACGTACTTCCTGTTCCAGTAGAAAGCTTTATGTGGGGGTTAAAAATCCTTCGACTGGGAGCTTCAGACATGTCTGGCAGGAAGTCCTCACGCAGGCAGGAGTCTAGCAACGAGGAAGGCACAGGACACGGTTTCACTCTGTGGCGTCGTTCGCACGTCGTAGAGCCATGGCAAAGCACAGAGCACTATGATACGGTTCTCTTGAGGTCTTACCTGGGAAGGGGGAGCAAGCTCAACTTGTGTTTCTTACCCTCACTAACCAGATGTTACTTGTAGGTACCTTACCTGTTCTCGAAGCGCTTTAAGATAGCACCGGTTTATTTTGACTTTCTTCATGACTTCTTCCAGAGTGCCTCGTCTCAACCAGCGAGCATTTGGTGACAGATAGAAGTATTGCAGACCTAAGTGCCTCCTTGTGTTCTGTCCTCCTACGGTATTTTCAGTGGCCTTACACGAGCGTTATGTGTTCCCAGCAGAGGCCTTGTGTAGCTGACGCCGTGAAGATGAATGTTTCCTTCTAAAAAAAATAAAGAACATCTCACAGCAGAATGTGTTTCAGCTGATGAGGTTCTTTCTGAGACTTTTCCAGTTGGGTCTAGCAATCCTAAGTGTACTTGAGCCAAATATGTTGCACAGCATACTCCGGAGTGCTGCTTGTGACTTAAAGAATATTTTACCCAAAGTTCCACCGCGCTTTTAGTTTTTATTTCTGTAGGGGAGGTCGTTACCGTTGCCATGTGATTAACAAAATAATGACAATGAAAAAATCCTTCTTGCCCAGAAATCCTCACAGACCACACAGCATACGGCAAAAGGAGAGGAAGCTCGTGAGCTTGTGTTTTCCAGAGTAGCACTGCCACCAGTTTCTCCCAGACCGTAGCATCCTGGAGGCAGTTCAGCTTTCCAGTTTGCCCCGTGGAACCGGCCAGTTCCTGTGGATCGTGCTCCTGGCCAGTCCTTTCTGAAATGAATTTTTACAAACATCCACGCACGCGGCAAGCGGAGTTGATGGAATCTCCTCGCTGCTTGGAGCAGTGTCCCTGCTAGAACATAGGAAAGCTGCCTGTCTTCTGAACTTAGCCTTTTACTTACTGTGATTGGAAGTTGTATTAACATCTCTGTACCTCGTTCTCCTGTCGGTGGAAGGGGAATAATGTATTTTTATTTAGTTAGGTGTTTTGAAAGGACCTCTTTTTTTTTATGTCATCCAAGGAACAGTCATAGCTTAGTCCGTGATTTCGGCGCTAAGGCACTATTTTGGCAGGAAAGAATTCTGGAAAGAGCTTGGGAGAAGTTCCCAGCACAGAATCAAAATGTAAAGCCTGGGTGCAGCACTGATGTCAGGAGGATTAAGACCATCTTCAGCTGGGGCTATTTAATGTAGATTTTTGCCTCCTTACCAGGACATGGATATGATTACGTCTGGTTTGATGCGTTCCCGTCATACGTGAGCAATTCAAGAAGGATGGTGAACCTCAGAAAAGGGTAGTGAGGCTATTTAAAGGCTTGGACAACACGCCTGTCATGGGAGTCCACAAGTTCTCCATTTCCCTCTTTGGAGAAGGATGACAGGTTGATTTGGTTGAGCTATAAATGCTGCATGAGCAGGCAAAAAAAAAACCCTGTCTAGTAGCCTCGAGCTCTGGTGTTGGAAAGCAGAAATTGAACAAATCCATGCTCTTGTTAAGTCACCAAGAGGAGTAGCAGGTTGGTTGTTGGTTTGGTTTGTTATTTTTTTCCTTGGCTGACAGTTGTCGGAACAAGTTTCTCTTCTGAGAAGAGATTTAACCTCTGCTCTGATGAAAATAATTACTTTGGAGAGGGTCTGTAGTATGTGTTTTGCAGGGTGTCAGACTAGATGATCGCAGAAAAGACTTGAGAACTGGATAGTGGATGAGGTGAAGCTTGCCAGGAATTTGTCTAAACAAATTTGTTCGTGTCAAACATTGATGAATTTTGTGTCGAGGGGCCTGTTGATTTACTAACACCCCCCAAAACTGATGTCAGCCTGAGGGTACAGTCGGTACCACCAAGGCGCTGGGCACCTCGGGTGTCGGCTAAAGTGGGGAAAAAATACTCAGCAGGCTCCTCCCCTCAACCAACACAACCCCTTGGTTTGGATCCTTTCAGATCCCGTGCCCTGTCAACCCCAGGGTGCGTAGGACAGCGAGGTGTGCCCCGCAGGGTTGGGTCACTTCTGGAAGATAAGCACTATATGAATCTCAGGCAGAAATGAATTCTTTCGATGAAATGATCGAGTCAAATCACTCATGTTTCCCACTCCTCTGGAGGGGGTGAGGCAACTAACCTTGATGTAACTGTTTACATGGTTCCTATGTTAACGTGCTGCCTAAACAAACCGAATCAGCGTTGGGCTTTGCCATCTGCAAACTCACTCTTCCTCAGCTACCCCGAAAAGCAGCACAGCATGTCCCGGTGTATTTCTTTTTTAAATTTATTTCTAAATGTGATTTCTTCATAGAGGGATATCATTCTGGTACAAGAGCTGAAGCATTGATGTTTTGAACAGGCTGGGTTTTTTTTTACCTTGAAGTAAACAAATGAGTCACAGTTGGTTAGTTGATGTAAACCAGTCTGTGGTGCAAGGTCAGGACACATTGCTCGCGAGGGTGGGAAAAGCAGGTAGAGAATCAAGTTTCCCCAAAGTTTCTTAGTTCTCTTTGATGGAGGGAGCTGTGTTAAGAAAGATCCCTGACCGTATGGAGATATACCACTGTCTTGTACAGCCTTCCTGTACTTGAAGGTGTTAGAGCAACTGTTCCCTGCTGCAGTGTCTTAAACTGAGCTCATCGATACCTAAAAACTGTGGCTGTTTGTCAGGGCTTTAAAAAAAAAAAATTAACTTTTTTTTTTTATATATATATATTTTATGTGGGAGTGTAAGCCATCAGTTTGTGTAAAACTCCAGTTTTCTTCCAGAATATCTGCTCTTCAAAAGAAAAAAAAAAACCAACAAAAAAAAAAAAGAGTGATACTAATCAGGTGAGCTGACTGCTCCCCAAGGCTGTATATTGGACTCATTCCTCCAGTCAGTAGCTTTAAATTTTGCCCGTCAGAACTATGCCAGCAAATGGCTCGGATCGGGCTGGTGTTTCAAGCTTCCTTGACACTTGGCTAATAAGAGTATTTCCAATCGGTCCCAGATCAAACCGTGGCTGCTCCCCATGTCCGGGGGGGGCACCTGGCTGCTTCCAGCCCGAGCACCACGTGCGTTTTTCTTGGAAGGCGCCGGGCACCAGTGGCTTGCTTCTCTGGTTGTTTCTCTCTGGTTGCAGAAGGTTCATTTCCCGACAGTAACGTTGCCCGTTTCGAAACGCTCGGCCGTTCCGCGGTCGCCGGTGAGCTTCACAGGCCGTGTCTCTCTGATGGTACCGTTAACCTGCTTTGGTTGGGGTTTGTTTTGGTCGGGTTGGGTTGGGGTGTTTGGAATCACACAGCGTTGCAATACAGTGCCATTTTGCAATTTCTTTGCGTTGTACTTGAAAAGCAAGTTGAATTGCAGACTATTTAAAACCGCTTTCCTGCGCTTCCAGTAGCAGTGAGAGCTTACCTTACATGAAGCCTTTATGTAAAAAAAATATATTTTGTAACAACCTCATAGATCTTTAACAAAACCAAGGTTTGTAGTAGCTTTGTATAAATGTTTGTGGCTTACAATTTTATATGTTTAACTTTTTATAAACTTTCCAGGGACTACTTTTTTTTTGTAAAGTTTTTTGTTTTGGTTTTTTTTTTTGCCCCCCTCCTCATTTTAGTTTGAGATTGGCAATAAATTATTTTCAAGGGAGGTCGTAGAAGAAGAAGAAGCATCAGTTCCTTTTTATAAAGCGGTTGAATTGATGAATAGTTTCAAACCTCTTACACTCGCTTGTACATTGCTCTGTACATACTCTCCAACAGTGTTGCCTTTCAGCTATTAATATTTGCCTTGTGTACAAAATTTACTGACGAATAAACATATACAGCCTCACCTTGGTATCATGGCATTGTTTTTTCCAGGCAAGACTCTGCCGGAGGTAGCCAGATGACCTTTTGTGTTTTATTGGCTCCTGCCACATCTTCTGTTCCAAATAAAATACGAAACAGCAGAGCCAGGCTCCGGTCTCGAGCAAGCTCTTGGCTAAAAGGGGTCGTGCTGGTTCTTGTCCAGCCTGATGATGTTCTCTCCAAGAGAGGAGCGAAAGGAAATTGCTGACTTGCCTTTGACAACCAGTTTGATGCTCGGGGTTTAAAATATTGATGACGGTCATGCGTGTTCCAGCCTAAGTGGCAAGCCTCTGCATGAATTATGCATCTCGGTAGGGCAGGGGGAGATTTTCTAGCTATTTCTCTAAGCTGTTTCCTAAAGAAGCCAGCTTCTGCCACCTCTAGAACAGATCGATGGCTGGTTTGCAAGCGGCTGCAGTATTTATGCAGCAAAACATTGATTTCTCCTTGTCCGTTTGTATAGGCCTGAGATGCTTTGTTCTCCACCTGCCTCTTGGATTTGGCTGGCACGCATCGCTGAAGATACCCAGGCCAGGCTGTGCTTGTGCATGGAGGCTGTGCTCAGCATCAGTGTGTGTCTTGATAACCAGAGTAAGTAAACTGTAAGAATTCTCAGTGTGTGAATCTTTCTGTGGATTAACTGGTGCTGCAGGGATCAGAGCTCGCTGTGGGGAGGAGCCACCTCTGCTCACTGAAATGAGAAGTTAAAAATCTGTCCGGTATTCTCAGGTGTACCCCCAGCTTCAGTGCAGTTCTCATCCCAGGCCCTGCCTGTTCCTGGGGGGATTGTTTCTGAGGAATCATAACCTCCTCTCCTAACCGCTTTCTTGCACTCGAGGCAGTTCCATCAAATGAAAACCATTTGTGACGTTGCTCTGACTTTGAAAACCAATCTCTTCAGGGTTTTTGGAAAGCTTTTTTTTTTTCCCTTGCAGAATATTTCCTGAGGTGCAGTCGGCCACCTGAGCACTAACGCTAACAACACCTAGAACTCCACAGATCCGGTTTGTTTGGTGTCTTTTTAAGCCCAGTATTACAAGTGTAATTGTATCGAGGTTCACCCCGGCTTCTCGTTAAGCTCTTGCTGACTAAAACTTTCATCAGAACTGGGTTGGTGGTGGTGGTCCGTGCAGCAGGAACTGGCAGACTCCGATAACCTCAGCGTGCTGATGGGCTCGGGGGCCGGCAGCGGCGGGGAGAGCCGAAGGAGGGGCAGGGAAGGAGCGTGTCACGGGATTTATGTGAGCAAGTGGAAGTTTCTTCACTTTCACAAAGCTCCTGATTGAACTAAACACCTCATTGCATGTACGGCTGAATGTAGGTTGGGTTTTCGAGCCACTTCCTTCCTGTTAAAGTAACTCGGTGATTGCACAACTGACATAAGGGAAGGGAAATGGAGCTGAGCTCTGCTGAAAGCTTCCCAGGCTGCCTGGCCAGCAGCAGGAGCTGGTTTCAGAGGTGACCTCAGGAGCCCCGTTCCAGCTGGAGACCTGACCTGGCTGTTAACATGCAGCAGCTGAAGGGCAGAGTGCTGGAGGAGCTGCCAAGAGAGCAGGGCCCTTTGGGGAGCAGGCTGCAAAGAGGACAAGAGTCTGCACTGGCTCAGACCCTGCTGGGGTTTTTTTTTCTCTAAAACAAACAAAAAAAGGTAATAGCATCAAGTTTCTTCTGGCCAGCTCACCTAATGCACTGCTCAGCTGTGTTTGCCACACGAGCTGAAATGTTTTCACCGGGTGTAAAATGTGAGTTACCGGAGTAAGTTCATGAGAAGGGTTCAGACTGAGCGAGCCCTGCAAGGTTCTGCAATAGCATTTGATTTGTGCCTGCTTTAGATAGTATTGGATTTATTTTCTCTGCTTTCTTTCCTGGTGTTTCTATGCACGCTAAAAAAGGGAGGGGCAAGACATTTATTCCTCAGGGCTGCAACTTCCACCAGCAGCTGCTTTGGGAGCTCTGGGATTCTTGCTCTCTACTGCTCCCCAGAGAAGCTCCTGCAAGCCCCGCTCGGACCTGAGAAACACCCCACAGCAGAGTCAGCCCCTAGAGTTCACTAAACAAGCTGGCAAACCTGGATTTGGGGTAAGGGCTTGTGAGCAGGGATCCGCTCCAGTGCTCCCCAGTTCATGCAAAGGGTGATACTCAAAGCCCGTGTCCTCCCACCCACCCGCTGGAAGCAGCAGGTTGTGCGTTTGCCGCTCCTTGGGCGCTGGAGAGTAAGGTAGGAAGATGTTTGTCAGCAGATGCAGTGAGTGAGTAAATGTGATTTCTCTGCCTGGATGGTTTGACACGTGGTGACCCAGTAAGATGACGCTGATCAGTGCAGAGTGGTATTTATTAATTTAGGATTTACAGAGCAGGAGGCAGCACAAGACCCTTTCCATCCAGTGGTGTAAAAAGTGACTTTTCCTCACTCCCTATCCCAACATTCGCTACATTGGATCTTGCCTGTGTAGAAGATGCTGACCTCCCTTCCCAGGCTTCTTCCCATGGCAGGCAGCAATGCCTTCAGCCAGGATCCTTGCCTCATTCCCAGTTCTCTCTTCTCCAGCATCAGGCCCAATCTTGAGTGGCTTTTAGCCACGTTGCAGGCTCAGTCCACCGTTCTCTCTCTGATGTTTCCTGTAGCCTGGAGCCAACATCTCTTGCAGAACAAAGCCACCCCTTTCTCACATTCAAAGGGGAAGCAGTAGTGGAAAAAACTGTTAAAAGGGCATGCATTTGAACGTTGACACCCTCCCCTAGACACCTCCTGCGTGGATCAAGAGGCTGAATGAGTGTTTCCATGTTGACCGTACACCATGCAAATGATGTTTGTGGGATGTCACCAACTGTGAGTGAGTGATCTCCGGCCGCTCACCGCTTCCACTGTGAGGAGCTGTGATCACCAGCCCTGACCTGAGGTTCTGCTCGGCAAGCTCTGCCTACCCACAGTCTGCCTGTGGGTTGTTCTTTGTTTTATAGAAAGAAAAGGCAATATCTCTAACTGAAACAGATCTTTATGTGGTTGCCCGAGCATCGTATTTTGCACCTTTTCTGTGTGAGATGGATTCTCTTCTATTAAACCAAAGTCAAATGGTGGGAGCAGCTGTGAATTGACCACTGTTTTCTGCTGTAGCCTCCGTTTTCCCTGTAGAAAAAGGAAGCAAACAACAAGCAGTGAAACCAGCATTTTCAATGAGTTAGCACCAGGATTTGCAGGGGAGTGGGTTGAGCAAGCCTTGAGCAGCACCAGCAGCCTTACATCACGTCTGGCATTTGCTAAAAATTGTCTAGAATTAAGGGGAAAACTTCCTCTTTTATTCATGCAGATTACCCAGGCTGACTCTCCTTCCCTCTCTCTCCCATCCCCACTTAGAATACTTGAGGAGAAAAGGGGATGTGATGCGGCCCGTGCCCAGCCCAGTGCCAGGAGGCTGGGTGTGCTCAGGCTGGCTGCGGGTGCACAGGGAGCATGCAGAGCGATGGTACCAACCACCCAGGGAATTCCAGCTCGTTGTAAACCTGTGATGCCCTTTATAAAACCACAGCCAAACCAACTTAGAGTCAGTCTGGTTATCGGCTGCTGCCCGGGGAGGGGACACCAGCCTGAGGTGACTCCACCAGCTCCGCGGCCAAAGCCACGCCAGCTGCAGTACTCGGGGAGAAACAGGACTAAATACTTCTCTCCAGCTTGCAGCAAAATCCTAAATCCTCCTGTTTCCAGTGAGCTGTTGCCTTTCATTGCACTCATAATACAGCGGCGCACAGGCATCTCTGCTGCCTTTTATCTGGGGATGCCACTGGGAACATTTGCACATGTGCCAGCGTCGGCAGCAAGGCACCGTGGCTGTTCCCTTGTTGTGCCAAAGCGCTGATTGACACGGCCGCAACATTTCTTCCTTTAGACATGTAACCCCAGCTGCCTGGACAGGTAGGTTAGATAACACAGAGAGTATTTAGATATTTAATATTCAAATGGATTGCCAAAAGTAGCTCCTCTCTGAGGCTAGCGAGGTAAAGTGGTTTGTTTTCCCCTCTTCACAGAAGCAGGGATCGAAGCTGAAAGCGCCTGGCCGGCAGCCAGCCGCTGCGCTGGGGCCAGGCTTTCCACTCTCTCCTCCTCTCCATACCCCATCTCGGTCGCTTGCAGCAAGACAAATGTCTGTGATGATGCCAAAGCGAGGAGAGCAGAGGAGGAAACAAGTCTGGCACCTTTGCTTGCTGCCCTGGCTCTCTGGAGGTCAGCGATGCCCTGAGCAGGTGGGGAACCTGCTGTGCCTTGTTTGAGAGTCTCAGCCCGTGTTGAGGGAACGTTTCTCAGGGCAGCTTCAAGGGCCATCTGTTATCAGTAGGGAGAAGAAAGCTCCTCCGGAGAGCAGTTCTCAGCCTGAACTGCTGTCCCAGGTCGGTGGGGTGAGTCACTCCCCAGCAGTGACCAGCCCAGACTTGGTGACGGCGCTTTCAGATACCTCCCGTGAAATGAATTCGCCTCCGCCCCAACACCCTAGTGCTGCACTGCCCTGATAAAGACGAGCGGGATGGTGTGAGCGTGCTCCTGAGGTCCCTGGAGGTGAGGTCCGGACTGTCTTCTTGCTGTGCCTTGCTTTCAGTGCAGGGTCCTCATGTGCCCCTTCGTGGCAGGATTTCAGCCATCCCATCTCCACGTTTGCTTTTGTGACAGTCACAAGGCATTGCAAATAAACAGCTCCAGATCTTGGCGGCGGTGCAGGAAATAACCCCACATGTTTCACGGTTACTTCAAAGCAAAAGAATAACCGCATCCTCATTTAAATTCCCATTTCCATAGCTGGAACTCTTTTGGATCGCACGTTTCTTTAGCATAGGCTGATTTATTTTTTTTGTTTCCTTCATCTTCCAGTCGGAGAGGATTTCTGTTTGTGCAGACACGAATGTCACCCGTCTCTGCTTCAGCCACCGCAGGTAACGGTCAGGGAAGAGCTCCCAGTGCACTGCTTAGGGAACATAACCTCCTAGATGAACGTGTTAGTGAGAGGAAGAGCAGACTGGATGTGCACAGCTCATTTGTTTCACTCAAATGACAAGATTATTGATGGTGCACGGTGGTTTGAGGCCTGTAATGTCAGGCAGTGTGATGCCAGGGTGATGGGAGGATGATGTCAGCGTGATGCCACCGATGCGCATCGGAAACATCCGAGCTGCCTCTGCTTGCTTCAGAGCAAATCGTGGCGGAGGAGCCGCGAGGCAGAGGGAGAACCACTGTGATCCGAGCCCCGGACTGGATTCCAGGAACATCTGAGCACTAAATATAGCGGCCGTGCTTGCTCAGCGGCTTTGGGTCCAGCAGATAACATCCTGCTTCGGGACAAGGCTACGGGAGGAATCACACCACCCTAAAGGGAGGTGTGAAATTCAATCTCCAGCACCACATCAGCCACGCTGCCTGGGAATCCCGGGATCCCCGTCCTCTCGCTGGTTTATGTCTCTTTGAAATGCTCGGGAGAGATAAATTTCATTTATCACTGAAAAAAACCCAAACAAGTAAACAAAAAGAAACATTAATGTATAATGTTGGAACTACGGGCTAAACTCTTCCTCTGTCTGAACCCCAGCTGAGCCTCACTCGTGTTTCTAAAAGCTTCTGAACACAAAAAGCATTACAGGAGTAAAATACTGGAGCTTTTGTTTGTTTGTTTTTGTGAAACACCGAAGATCTGCTGGGTGTGTTGGGGAAATGCTGCTTCTGGCAGAGGAACATTAAAAGGACACACCTCTACAAACCAGTAAGCCCAGTAATACCTCCTGCTATAATGGGTCATAGAAAAAAAACCTCTGCTAGAGGCAGGCAGCGCCCTGATGGGTCTCAGCTCCGTGAGGAGAGCGTGGTCACGGTGCCGTGTCACTCGTGACGGTTTTTTCCCCTGTTTGTGCAAGTTCTACGCAAATTCTCCTCTGGAAAGGGTGATGTTCACTCTACAGCGATCACAGAGACCTCAGATGACCATGGGATGGTTCCGGTTAGAAGAGACCGTTCACATCCTCAAATCCAACGGTTCCCCCAGTGCTGCCAGGGCACCACTGACCCCTGTCCCTCAGCACCCCTGACCCGTGCCCCTCAGCACCGCTGACCCCTGTCCCTTGGCACCGCTGACCCGTGCCCCTCAGCACCACTGCCCCCTGTCCCTCAGCACCACAGCTCCACGGCTTGGAAACCCCTCCAGGGATCACGGGGACTCCACCCCTGCCCTGGGCAGCCTGGGCCGCGGCTTTTCGTTACCCGGGGAGCTGTGGGGAGCGGCCCCGTCTCGGTGAGGATGGGGCGGCCCCGGCCCCGTCTCCCGGGATCCCGGGTCCCGCGTGGCCGGGGCGCGGTGCCTCGTGCGGGCCGCCAGGGGGCGCGCGCGGGCCGCGCAGCCGGGGCGGTGCCGCTGGGGCGGGAGGAGCCTCTTGAGGAGCCGCTTTAGGAGCCTCTTTAGGAGCCTCTTTCTTTAGGAGCCCCCCCGGCAGCGGCGGCCCCGGGGGCCCCAGCGCCGTCCTGGCGGCCCGCGGCCGTACCGGGGGCAGGCGGCCCTTGGCGGCAGCGTTTCCCCCCGGCATCCGCTGCTCCTGCTCGGTGGGCGCTCGGCACCGCTTCCCCGGCCCGCAGCGCTCGGTGTGGAGAGCGGAGGGAGCCGAGGAGCCGGCGGTCGGAACGTTTCACCTCGCAGCCCGAGTCGCTGGTGTGGGTCTGGGCTGCGTCCCGCTCTGGGATGCCGGGCTCCGGAGTCCCCTGGCCCCCTGCCCGGTTCTTTGCCCGAGTGGAGCGCAGGGCACGCAGGCTGGGCAGTCACCGAAGCCAGCACCCAACCTTTTCTCCCCTCCCCGTCCTCAGCTGCGCCGCTGGCACCCACCGGGGAGTCCCCTCGCTGCCCACCCCGCCTGGCACCCCAGCCCCTGGCATGTTCTGGGGGCACGGGAGAGCTGGAAGAGCCTGGACCTGCTGTGCTGCACGTGTGCTGCTACCACCGGCAACCAGTGGCTTCCCAGTAAGGCCGCCCTGCAGAAACCAGTGCTCTCGGGAGCGTTAGTAGCACATCCTCAGAGCTGCAGCATCCCCCCTTCCCGAGGCCACTGGAAACAAGGGTGTCCCGGAGCAGCGTGTTACCATCAGCATGCTCTGGGCAGACCTGGGGCCACCCTTCTCCTTGGGAACCTCGCTCCTGGCTGGATGAGCCCGTCCCATGGTGGGACAGACCCATGGGCCCGGGGAGCAGGCCCCTGGCCCCTGCCTGGTGACCTCTGCCAGGGACCTGCCAGGGAAGCGGCACCTCCGCTCGAGGCCGGGTTGCAACATCCCTGGTGTGCATCAGTCAGCCTCGTTTTCTAACTTCCTTGCGGGATAAGTTTCACAACCCCTACGTTAGTTTGCGTGTCAGCTGTCGCTGGAGATGCCATAGCTTCTGTCTGTGCGTGTTTGCTTGTTTTTCTCGTCTTTCTACGGTCTTACGGACGTAAAAAAAAACCGAAGGAGCACAGAAGTTCAGGGTTTCCAAAGGAAACTGTGGTCTGAGACATGCAAAGAAATGTCAGTGGTAGAGAGTTATACTTGTGGTTAGTAACTGTTTATTTGTTTTGCTAAGTAGAAGCAGGTGTTAGAGAACAGTCAGGGTGTTTGGGGGAAGAGGCAGAAGGGCTGTTGATCACACGGGCTGGGGGTTGAAACCCTCCTAGCCAGTATTAACCAGATTGTTTTGAAGTACAAGAAGGAGAATGCAGAGGGGAGAGAGAATAACTTTTTGCTTCGGTCTTTCTAGATTAAGGTTAAAATCTTTCAACTTTCTACTTTCATTTTCAGGTAACATGTTGCATCTTGAAGACCTTGCTATCAAGAAATGCATGGGGGCAAGAGGAAAACAGCGGCAGGAACCCAAATGCGTTCACCAAAACCCCAAGAAGTGTTCAAGGAGAGCCCCACGTGGTTCTCAAAAGGCCTTCTGGAGCAGATAAGCTGAGTGTGCAGGACATGCAGGAGAGCTCCTGTATTTAAAGGGTTATGTTCTGCCATTTACTACGGACTATTTTAAAATTTACTGTCTGACAAGAAACTACCAATGCACTAAAAATTCTTCACTGAAAAGCTAATGTTTGTATCATCTCTTGGCTGACACCGGTTGCTACAGTATTTGGTCTCTGCTGGTGCCACGTGTATCCCGGAACGTTTGTCTTCATCCCTCTCCAACACTTCTTTTCTAACACGGGTCAGGGCTGTGCCGTATCCCAGGCAGTTGCAGGAGGCTTGTGCCCTTCAATTCTCTCTATTTTATAAGACTAAGAATGAAACTGCAGGAATGAGAGTCCCTCTGTAGGAGGCAAAGGGTGTTTGTGGGTGAAAGGGGCACCGGTGAATGAGCAGCGGGGTGTTGGGTACCGGTGTTCCGTGGGCAGGGACAGTCTGAGCACGGGGCACGTGCTGTCCCCAGACGGTCCTCGCGTACCGGGCTGTCTGCGTGCCGGGGGATGCAAGGAGAGGAGCAAAGCCCAGTTGCGTCTAAGAGTTTGTGTGAAGGTCGAGAGAAGATGCTTTGAGCTTGAATCCAGGTTATTTACTTAGTTTATCTATTTTTTTTTAATCGTGTTCACTGATTTAATTGGCGCTTTGCGCCAATTTCCTGTGTCAGGATGTCATGTGTAATTACTGTGCCTGGGATTTGGTGACATTTCCCCTTTTCTTTACCTCACCCATGTAGGAGGCTTCCTCCTCTGTGCTGCAAATTGACTCCCTTGGACCAGGACCCCAAATCTGGCTGCCGGGGAAGTTCCCACTGGGCACAATTTTCGGGATTAATCTTTGCTCTCCGCTTCACAAATCCCCTTTTGTGCTCCCTTCCTGGCCTTACACGCTGCGAGCAATTACATTCTCCGCAGTGTGTGAATGATCTGCGAGCAAAAGCACGCACCAGAGTGCCCCTGCGTGTGTTTTACAAGTCACTCTTTTGCAACAGAACTGCTTGTACATTCTCCTAGTTATCGCTCTTGTCTCCTCGCCTGTTAAAGCTGAATTTGACATAAATGCACACTTTATGTCCAGGGATGACTTTACATCCTGCTACCCGACCAGTTTTGGTCCACCTAAAAGGTGCTTTTAACCTAGGAGAAACCCCAACACGTAGGTCAAGCTGCGCCTACTCCTTGAAGGCAAACACCAAGGCTGAAATTCATATCTGTGCAAAAAAAAACCCAGATTGAAGAGAATTGGAGATGTTAAATACTGGGATAGGTCTGGGGTTGTCTCAATGAATCTGGTTTATGAACTAAAGCTTCAACCTGGCTTTGCATTTAAATATTTGGGCCATCTGTTTGCACCGGGGGTTGATGCAGCAGGAATGGGTTTCACCTGCTCTTTTCTGAGCTCTTGATTGTGGTATTGGAAGAAGCTGGGAAGGGCTGTGACCCCTCCCTGGGGGAGGCAGGGTGAGAACAGCCAGCAGAAGGGAGCAGGAACAGAGAACCCCTCCTCGTGCCTGCAGCCTGCGTTCCAGGTACCCTTTATTTAATGCTTTCATTGAAGATGTTTTTCCTCTGGCAGATTGGGGACTTAATTGGGTGAGTTACCAAAGGAGGGAAAGCCTTGATGGCTGGCAGGGTTTCCGAGTGGGCACGAGCGTAGCTGAAGCTGTGGGTTGGGGTTTTCAAGTGCCAAAACCCCTCTCTGGACTATGTCTGGCTGATGCTTGAGCAGAAAAGGGCCGTGTTCCATGAGCGGCAGGGGACAACTGCGTGCCTGTCCCTGGAGCTCAGGCAACAGATTCCTCCCTGGTACTGAGCAGACCGGGGTGGGTTGTGCCCCACTTGTGGTCTCTGTCACTCACGGGGGTTGGCAGGGGGGGACCCTTTGCTGTGTGTCCACCTCGCTGGGCTTCTCACTGGACGGGGAGGATGAAAACTCGGCAGGCAGCTCCACACCAGGAGCGCACAGGCTTTTGCTTTGAGCTTCTCTGTGTCCTCAGAGCAGGGGGGAACCCGGCCTCATCCTGGCTTCCCCCAGCAACGCCGAGCTGCCTGGCATCCTTGTTGGCAGGAGCCTGTGGCAGGGCGTGGGAGGCCTGGGGCACCCGATAGCAGGGTGCGGGGCAAGGCCGTGGGTGGCTGTCGCTGATAAGCTGTTGTCGCTGCAGCCCGGGGGGTGCGAGGGGGGAAGATCCAGGGGTGCAGGGGGGGTTGGTGGCTGCTTTCTGTGATGGGAGAGCAAACTCGGAGCTCGCGCTGGGGGCCTGGTGCTGCAGCAGGAGGGGAAGGGAGTGATTTCACGGCAGCAGGGAGCTCTGCGGTGTGGGGGAAGGAGAAGCATTGAGGTTGGAGAAGACCTTTAATATCATTGAGTCCAACTGTTTGTGGGGGTTCAGCTGCAAGCAGGGCACGGGCTGGTGTTCCGTGCATTTTCCAGTTCCGAGTTTCCCAGCAATACTTGTCCAAGGCTGGCTTGTCCCCCAGTGCTGCTTTTGGAGGGGAGGCAGGGACACATCCTGCCCCAATCCCACAGCAGGGCTGTCTTCTGGTGCTGGGATGCAGAAGGCAGGCACCTTACCCTGCTCTGCCCTCCTCTCTGTGCAAACCAGAACCTGCCACCACACATGATGTGGAGGTGGAGCAGGGACCGTGTAGGGGCTGCTGAGCTGGGGGTTAGGGCACTGTGGGGGGAGATGATGCAGGATGGGGGTTAGGAGGGTGCTCAGCAGGGGTTAGGAGGATGCTTGGCTTAGGCAGGAGCATCAACCTGTTACTGTGGGAGTGGAAAGCCCTCCTGGCAATGCTGTTGCTGGTTGCCCTGTGTCCCCCATGCCTATCTCCTGCCACCCTCAACCCTCAGCTAGAACTTCCCGAACGGCCTTCGCTCCCCACTGGTGCTTTTGGGTCTTTGTCTCATTTCACAACATCAGCAGTAAACCACCAGACAACAAAAAGCAAAAGCCTCGACGTGCTCCACGTGCTTCAAATGCCCAATTTTGATCATTTCCCATAGCACGAGCGCGTGCTGGCGGAGCTGAAAGCAAAGCAGCAGAGCAGGTCGCTGGAGCAGGAGCACGGGGTGATGCTCAGCATCATCGCCCGTCTCAGCCTCGCCGCTGCTCAGGCTCCTTGGGGCTGGTTTGGACCATTCCTCTGCCAGGCCGACTGCGGATAAAGTAGCAGAAGACGTTCGTGACGTTAATGAAAGCTTTGACAAAAAGGAAGCGAGGGGAACTATTGTCTCCTCGGCCTTATTCTCATAATGTCTGCGTGTAATAAGTCTTTTGGTTATGCTTGTGGCTTCTGTGACAAAGCCGTGATTTAGGGGGCTGTCTTTACAGAGGCAGAGCTGCTTCGCACGGGCCAAAGGGCTGGTGAGTAATATTTTACCACAAATTGTTGTAACTGGAGCTTGACAACTGCAGCAGGAAGGCGGGGGGGGGGGGGGGGGGGGGAAATGGCATTTGATTTATTAGGTGACTTACTGCAATTTGCAAGAGCGAGCTTCGTGCCGGCGTGGCCACGGATTTGCGAGCCCTGCAAGGAAAAGGCTCTGCGAGTGAAACCGGGGAGGGCAGAGCTCGCTGCCAGGATCTCCTGAGGTCGCCTGGATCAGCGGGAGGCTGCAAACTGGTTTCTCCAACTGACAGCATCTTGGGATGCTGGGGAGCTCTTCCCGCGCGTCACCGGTGCCGTATCCCAGTGGGAACCAGGGTCCTGCCTTCCGGTGTGGGCATCAAGTATACCCTGACTCC